>VUYV01000040.1:3663515-3689589 GCA_008711295.1 Anarhynchus alexandrinus
AAAAAAAAAAAATGAAAAAAAAACCCAAACCCCGGAGAGTTAAAGAAAACAAAGGCGAGCGCCCCGCGCCCCCGCTCCCGCCGGCTGCCGGAGCCGCCCCGGTTCGGGGAGCGCCGGGGGGCCGCCCGCGCCCCGCCGCCTCCCATTGGCTCCGCCGCCGCTCATTTGCATACCGCCGTCTATTAAAGGCCGTGCGGAGGCGCGGAGGGGCGCAGACGGCGGTGGAGGGTGCGGGAAACCGCGACCCGGGTACCGCGCATCACCCCCCGCCCTCCCCGGGTACCGCGTATCAGCATCAGCAGCATCACCACCATCACCACCCCGGACCGCGCCTTTAGGTCGAGCCCCGCGCAAAGTGCCATGAGCCCCCTGCGGCTGCTGGCCGTCGCCTGCCTGCTGGCCCTGTCCCGCTGCAAGACGGTGAGGTACCGCACCGACGAGGAGGGAGCGCCGGGCACGGTGATCGGTACGCTGGCCGACGAGATGCCGGTGAAGGCGCCGGGGGAGATGAGCTTCCGCCTGATGCGGCAGTTCAGCAACAGCTCGCTGGTGCGGGTGCGGGAGGAGGACGGGCAGCTGAGCATCGGCGAAGCGGGGCTGGACCGGGAGCGGCTGTGCGGGCAGGCCCCCCAGTGCGTCCTGGCCTTCGACGTGGTGAGCTGCTGGAGGGAGCGCTACCGCCTGGTGCACGTGGAGCTGGAGGTGCGCGACATCAACGACAACGCACCACGCTTCCCCCGTGCCCAGATGGCGCTGGAGGTGTCAGAGAGCGCCGCACCAGGCACCCGCCTCCCACTGGAGGTGGCAGTGGATGAGGACGTGGGCTCCAACTCCATCCAGAGCTTCCAGGTCTCCCTCAACAGCCACTTTGGTGTGGAGGCGCAGACGCGGGCAGATGGGGCACGATGCGCTGACCTGGTGCTGCTCCAGGAGCTGGACCGGGAGCGCCAGCCCTCCTACACGCTGGAGCTGGTGGCCAAGGATGGTGGCAGCCCAGCACGCTCGGGCACAGCCACCGTGCATGTCCGTGTCCTCGATGCCAATGACAACAGCCCTGCCTTCGCCCAGAGCTCAGTCACGGTGGAGCTGCCTGAGGACGCACCACCCGGCTCCCTGCTGCTTGATCTAGATGCTGCCGACCCCGATGAGGGCCCCAACGGCGAGGTGGTCTACACCTTCGGCAGCCAAGTGCCCCCCGAGGCACGGCGGCTCTTTCGCCTTGACCCACGCTCAGGCCGCCTCACGTTGGAGGCTGCTGTGGACTATGAGCGCACCCGCACCTACGAGCTGGATGTGCGTGCCCAGGACCGTGGCGCCAGCCCCCGTGCTGCCACCTGCACCGTCATCGTGCGCCTCACCGACGTCAATGACAACGCGCCACGCATCAGCATTAGTGCCCTCCGTGGCGCTGCCAGTGCTGCCGGCGTGGCCTATGTCAGTGAGGCAGCGGCCAGTGAGAGCTTTGTGGCCCTCGTCAGTGCCTCAGACCGTGACTCGGGTGCCAATGGGCAGGTGCGCTGCAGCCTCCGTGGCCATGACCACTTTGCCCTGCAGCGTGCCTATGAAGACAGCTACATGATTGTCACCACGGCGGCGCTGGACCGTGAACGCATCCCCGAGTACAACCTCACCGTGGTGGCCGAGGACCTGGGCTCACCGCCCTTCAAGACCGTTCGCCAGTACACAGTGCGGGTGAGCGATGAGAATGACAATGCACCACTCTTTGCCAAGCCCCTCTATGAGGTGGCTGTGCCAGAAAACAACCCCCCAGGTGCCTACATCACCACCGTGGTGGCCCGTGACCCTGACCTTGGCCACAACGGTAAGGTCACCTACCGGCTCCTGGAGACACAGGTCATGGGAGCCCCCATCTCCACCTACGTCTCAGTGGACCCTGCCACCGGGGCCATCTATGCCCTCAGGACGTTCAACTATGAGATCCTCAAGCAGTTGGACCTGAGGATCCAGGCCACTGACGGTGGGTCCCCACAGCTCTCCAGCAGCACCCTTGTCAAAGTGAGGATGGTGGACCAGAACGACAACCCTCCCGTCATTATCCACCCAGTGCTCACCAATGGGACAGTGGAAATCGGCGTGTCCAGCAAGACCTCCCGTGACTCCCTGGTAGCCCAGATCAAAGCTCGAGATGCAGATGATGGAGCCAACGCTGAGCTCACCTTTGCCTTCCTGGAAGAGCCCCAGCAGGACCTTTTCACCATCAACCCAAGTACTGGGGACATTGTGCTGAGGGGAGACCTCTCTGAAGAGCTGGGGCAGCTGTTCAAGGTCATCCTCACTGTGACAGACAATGGCAGACCCCCTCTGGCCACGACCGCCACAGTCAACTTCCTGGTGACCGCCACTGCTCCTTCCAGTATCCAGGGCGTAGCCAAGCCCAGCTCCTGGGAAGGAAAGGCTTTGCAGTGGGACATCCCTCTGATCGTGATCATCGTCCTGGCGGGCAGCTGCACCCTCCTCCTGGTGGCTATAATCACCATTGCCACCACCTGCAACAGGCGCAAGAAGGGGAACGAGATCAAAAACAACGCTTCCTTGAAGGAGCAGATAGACATCTCCCACCTGGAGAAGGGCCGGCAGGAGGAGGGCAGCCAGAGAGGAAATGTGTTTGAGGTACGAACCTTTCCCAGCAAAACCTCCTTCACCAGCCCCGACCCTTCTCCAGCTGCCGAAGAGATCTCCACTGCTGAGAGCGGCAGCGACAGTGCTTGCCTCTACGAGGGTCAGAAGAGGCTCAGAGGACCTAGCGGGGAGGTAAGGTCCTGCTGTGGGGAAGGGTGTTGGAGGGTGGGGAGGGGGTCTCGGAGGACATGAATTGGAGAGATGCGGTTCTGATGTCGATTTATCCTTCACTGCTTCCCCTCTCACCTCTCCTTTGATCCCCCCACCCCACCCCAGCAGGGTTTCGCTGCTGCTCCAAGCTACAGCAAGGAGGCTGCTCCCCCCGTGGCCATTTGGAAGGGGCACTCGTTCAACACCATCTCCGGCCGAGAGGCAGAGAAGTTCAGCGGCAAAGACAGCGGCAAAGGCGACAGTGATTTTAATGACAGTGACTCGGATATCAGCGGAGATGCCCTGAAGAAAGATCTCATCACGCACATGCAGAACGGTAAGGGCTCAGCCCCTGCTCCCGGCTGGCTCCTCCGGACAGACGGACAGAGGGATGGGGAGGGGGATGGAGAGACCCATCCCTGGGGCACGGTGGTTAGGCAGGGCAGCTGGAGGGGGAAACCTGAGGCTGCGTGACTCAAACCGCCCGTCTCTTTGCATCAGGCTGCTAGATGCTGGTTCCTTCACCCAGCACAAATTAGCAGATGCTGGAAGTACTGTAGGATTGGGTTTTTTTTCCCTCCCCAAAAAGCTTCCCTTAAAGTTAAAATTGTCAGGACTGTCCCTAGCAAAAATGACATAACCTTCCCCAGCGTGTTTTTGTGTTGTGCTGTAGAGCATCGCCTCCCGACTCCCACTGACAGTGCATTGAGTCATCCCGTGACTGATAACTCCGAGGATTACGAATGATGTGGATTTATTCCTGCAGTAACGACAGGTTTCTCCTCTCTCTCTCTCTCTCTTTAGGTCTGTGGGCATGCACAGCCGAATGCAAGATCCTGGGCCACTCAGATCGCTGCTGGAGCCCCTCCTGCGGCCGAGCCAACCCTCACCCCTCTCCCCATCCTTCAGCACCCCTCTCCACCTTCTGCAAGAGCACGTCCTTGCCCAGGGATCCCCTTCGCAGGGACAACTTTTATCAAGCCCAGCTGCCCAAAACGGTGGGGCTTCAGAGCGTCTACGAGAAAGTGCTGCACAGGGACTTTGACCGGACGATCACGCTGCTCTCTCCGCCGCGTCCCGCACGGCTCCCTGACCTGCAGGAGATCGGGGTACCCCTCTACCCGGCCCCCTCGACTAGATACCTGGGTCCCCAGACTGACACGGCTGAGAAAGCGTAGCCCAACGGCGCTCCCTGCCCGAGTTACACACGTCCCTGCACGCACACGACTAGGTCACTCCCGAGAGCCTTTAAGTTATTGACCAGATCCAAGTGTCGTACGTGTAAATATGCAAGATGTGCCTTAAAAATGAAGAAGTCGTTGGGAAAGATTTCCAATCACGTCAGTACTGTTTGATATTTGCAAACAAACAAAAAAAAAATTGTTTGTAGTTAATGTAATTTTTATGAAATGTGCAGTATTTAAATCTTTTTTTCATGTTTTATACATTGGTTTTCTTTTTTTTTGCTTTCGGTTCACCCATGGCTTGCCATTTTTTGTAGTGTTTTTAACCTGTACATTGTGTAATGTAATGTTTGTACATAATGAAAATGGGTTCTATTTTTATATAATAAAAGCTTAAAAAATGGGAATTCTTGCCAAAGGAACTGTCTGAAAGACACAATAATAATAATTAATTATAATATCCTGAATATGTAGAACCTTGTAAGGGAAATTCCTCTTTCACAGTGTAATAATAACCTAAGCAACCCAGTGTACTGAGAAGTTTGCCTTGCCAAGTGTGACTTGTATTTCTTGAGTCTGTGGTCAACTTAAATGTTATTTAATTGCCTTTGGTTCCTGTAATCTGTGTCACTGATAAACACTAATAAAGGTTTTGTGATGTGTTGGAGGGATCTGTTTGTGGATTTCATGCTTCCCAGCGTAGAGGTCTTTACAGGTCAGCAAAAGTATTTTGTGGAGAGAAATGCAGAGGGGAGGAGCGTGAACGATGCTACTTTTAGTCTCGCCCATCCTTCATCTCCTCCAGCAATACCTCACTGGAGGTTTAGCTCGAGAGATTTTAACGATGGGTGGGAGGAAGAGCTGTGTGACAGAGCTGACCTAAGATCTTCCAGCCCCATCCTTTGCTGGTGGGAGGGGGGGGTGTAATTTTAGTGAATCAAATGAAACTGTGGCCATCAACTGAAGTGTTCAGGCTGCGCAAACACCTTTGCATCAGCAGCCGCTCGAGCACTTCGCTTTCTGATCTGGCCGAGATGTAGATCTGAGTCGAGCTGCACAGGTACGTGCTTGTGTGTTTATCCCTTGCCAAGGCAGCATTACTAAAGGTCAGTAACTTGCATTTTTGTACATGTATTTATTCACCAAGAAAAAGGATAGGTTTATATTTGTGCATAAAACAGAGAAAGAATAGGTGTTGATTATGTTGAGATTGCCTGTGCTACATATTTTGCCTCCTCCTAGAAATGACAAAGGCCTGGAAAAAAAAATCATCTAGAGCTTCGAAATTCCCTCCCCTCAAGGTTTCAAGTTAAAAGCAGCTCTCAAATCCTTCTGCTGAAATCGGGTATAGAATAGCATTGAATGAAACAAACTAAGCATAAGCATTTCTTCCTGTGTTCAAAAAAAATTGTTTATAACAGAGATAACACTTATATTGGAGTTTTAATATTGGATTGAACTTTTCCAAAAGGAAGAACTGCTACTCACTTGGAGTATATAATTTTGCATTCTGTACAATCCTGAAATTTGCACATGACAAAGCTTTTTGTTTTTATCTTGAATTCTTCAATTATATGTCTAATTAGTATGGTATATATATCTAGAAGATGACTCATAAAGAAAATATAAAGCCTTCTTTGACATAAACAAGGCCCTAATAGACTTTGTGTCTCAAAATGTAAGTAGAAAACAGTATCCCACCTGCGTGGCCATTAACCAACAGAAATTCCCTTTCTTCTCGCCCTTCTTCCAGCGTTCCCAAGCCCACGTCGCAAGAATGACAGAGCCTGACCAAGTTTTCATGCGCACACGGGCTGAGTTTTAACAGGGGCTTCATAAAAACCGCTGCGTGAAGATTTGTGGTGGGCAGAGAGCTTCAGAGGCTGTTCTTGAAGGGAATTGAAAGCAAGCTGATGCAAGACTCAGCTGGGAAGCAGTGTCTGCTTTTATGGTCAGGAAAATAGGTGAGCGTCTCTGGCAATCCGTCTAAACCCGGTAGTAAAAACCGCGATGCATCTAATGAACTAAGAGGGTCGCCTTGGTTAAATTTAGAGCCAAAATTGGGGCTGAAGGGTGGGTGCTGAGGAGGAAGGCTGGGAGCCTCCCTGCCGGCTAATCATCAGTGATGCAGAGCAGCAAGCCTGCCTGTGAAGTAATTAGTCATAACTCTGAACACGGGGAGGGGAAAGGCTCTCCGTCAAAAAAAAAAAACCAACAGGGCAGTCTCATAAGCTGTTTCATACTCATCTGGTTTGAATGCCTGGGTTACATACTGCAAGAGCTGCGCAGCAGGTCCCTCGGCTCTCCAGGGGGGAGGCTGGTGGGAGGTGACCGCAGCCGCAGGGCAGTTCATCGCTTAGGGTTGAGGTGCCGAATTCCCTCTGTTGCCTGCAACACAGCCTGTGCGCTTCTACGGGTGGGTCGAGGCTCTTTGCTGCCCAACCAGGAGTTCAGGCCACCCCAATGTGAAGCAGTCTTGAAATGTGGGGGCGGGAAATAAAGTCACCCGTTCCCGTTCTCAAAGCAGCTTTCAGCAGCAAGCAGCTACAGTCTCGTCGGGGTCTTGAATCTGTCTGTTCTGGGGTCCTATGTGCTGCTAGCTAAATGTGGGATCCGTCCACCAGGATAAGAAGCTCAGCGTTTAAATCTGAGCCAGTCACTTTGCAGGGACTAGTGGAAAGATACGGACCTCTTCTGAGAGCGCCTCGTCTTGGCTTGGAGACAGGTAATGGGGACAGCTCAGGTGCATCGCTGAAGCTCCTGGTTTCCCCTTTGGCTGTAAGGGCAAGGGGCAGCAGCCCAGACTCCTTTAACTTTTAGACACCTAAAACTGGGTGAGGGAAATCCCCAAGCTCCATCAGTTAATAGCACGCATCATCCAAAGCGCAGAGTGGAGAGGGGAGCCCAAGGCTTAGCTCCTGGACAGAGCCCCTTGAAGCGAATGTTTGCTTCATCGATGCTATTTCGCTGTGTATGATGTCCTAGTTTTTTTCTTTTATTTTTCAATTAACATAACTGAGATTTTTGCTAACATACTTCAGAAATTAATGCAGACCTATCAATTACATTCCATTTATTTGCCAAGCGTGGCGTGGCATCAACCCTGTGCCGTGTGGGGGGGGAGAGACTGTGCAGCCACACAACCTCTCAGTCGTGGAAAGCTGCCCTCTCCTGCCTCTCTTTCCCCAGCTCAGAGGGTAGAGGTGAGGAGGGGGAACAGGTACACAGGACCGGTGACAGCACTCTTTCACTGAGCCAGCATTAATTCCATGGCCCAAACCGGCTACAGCAGCTGAAGATCACAAAAGCCCCAACACCGCGCTTGAGCCTGCTCCTGCAGAAGTCTCTGGTAGTCACCTACGATGGAGCAAAGCACCCTCAGCTCCCTTCACAGTCAGTGGAGAGAAATCGGCACTTTTTGGACACAAATCATCTCCCCCTGAACCAGCCAGCTAAAATAGGTCTGGTATATCGCACTGAGAAGTTCCCCATCCCTCCCTGCATGCAGCCTGCGGTGGCTGTAGGTGGTTGCACTGTGGACATCCAACAACTACTGAAATTAATCTCACGCCATGTGCTTTCAAACACTGCCAGGTAGTTTACTGGTAGCAATGGCCGTGAGACCATCTGATCTGAGCATATTGACAGTGTGGCAAAATGAGGGACCTGTAACCAAAATCGTTTAGATGAAGGTGGAGATACCTAGTAGCATCAGCAGCATCAAGCCAGGCCGTTGGAGACCAGCAGACTCACAACCAGGTGCCAATGACCAATTTTTTCTGGCATCAGGGGAGAGAACTAAAACACAGAAGTAGGTAATTCCCACAGCCTCTTTTCCAGGTGTGCCTGCACAGCCATGAAGACGTACCCAGGACACACAAGAGTGATGCTACAGCAGCACAGCCACAAAATGCCTTGTCTCCTGAGTGTCCCAGAGATGTTCTGTGACTGTGGGCTTGCAGCTGCCACCCTGGAGACCTTGGGCAGATATCCAAATCTGTTTTAACTGTTAAGAAACTAAACTCATTTTCCCAAAGTCGAGTCTGTTTTGCCTGTGACAGTACTTGGTAAGTGATCTCTCTATATTTATCTTGACCCATGAGCTTTTTCATCTGATTTTCTCCCCCTGTCCTGTTGAGGATGAGGAGTGAGTGAACAGCTGGGTGGGGGTCTGGCTGCTGGCCAAGGTGATCCCACCACACACATCAAGGAAACAAGATCCCAGAGATGCCTTCTGCGCCACTTTAGCCAAACAAATAAAGTCAAGTTCCCACTGACCTGCTCTTCTCTCCTCTGGAATGCCTTCAAGGATATTTTATGTTTAATGATATGTGATGGAGTCAAACACCACTGTGAGGTGCCTAATTCTGTTTTCTGCAGTGCCTGCTCTAGATGCAGGACTCCTAGTAATATGGGGTGGCAGCACTCACGCTTGTAAGTGGATATGGCTGTGACCTCTGGGATGGGGGTTTAATCCTGTAATCTCAACACCTGTGAGAGATGCTCAGAAAATGCTGCCTGGACCAGGCCCTGAAAGCAGAGAGACACCAGGGTGGGATTTAGCTGAAGATTCAGACAGATGTGCCTTTTGTGGCCAGTGAGTAGGTGTCTACAAGCGCAGTAGGCATCTACAGTCCTGTGGTGGACAACGAGGACTGGTGAGGGGGATCTAGAGAGCTGCCTGGCTCACCTCACAGTAGGCACCTGCATTTGCTTAGCAAAATCACTCTCTAGTCTCCCATAACTGCATTGACTACCTTGTCATCGTATATGACAGCAAATTAAGCACCTGCCTTACACACAGAGTTACAGAACAGAATCATAGAGTTGTTTAGGTTGGAAAAAAGCTTTAAGATCATCGAGTCCAACCTAGCACTGCCAAGTCCACCTCTAAACCGTGTCCCTAAGCACCACATCTACACATCTTTTAAATACCTTCAGGGATGATGACTCAGCCACTTCCCACTTCCAATGACGGTTGTCCCTGCAGCTCTCTGCCAGGCAGCCTCTGCCCGCCCTCGCAGCCCAGCTCCTGGGACTTTTTGCCAACCTGCTTGCTAACTGTAGCCTTCTGCCAGGGTGGTGAGCCCTGGCCCTGCCTGGCTTGGTTGCTCTGCAGATGGTAAACCCGGCCATGTGTTCCATCCCCTTGGGATGGGGCAGCTCACCGAACAAGGACCAGCCCAAAGAGCCCTGCAGACAAGACCTCCTTTTCCCAACATGCTCTGTGTAGAAATACTCCTTATGGTTAAAGCAAAATGGATCAGGGATGACTTGAATCTGTTCCTGCAAGAAGAGGGGAGTTTTGCTGGAGGTCATAAGAGGACATGATGCTGAACAACTCTGTAAAGCTCCATCAGAGGGACAGAGAGACAGAAAGAGAAGAAGAAAGGGCAACAGCTTCCTGCCTTTATCCAGAAAACTCCTATCCCTCCCACTCACAGTTAGAGGAAGACAAAAAAAGCAGGGAGTTTGGGGGGACAGGAGAGAGGGACCCACGTGATGTGGGACTAAGCTGTCTAGAGACTGCAAACACACAATGGTTTTGGAGGACAATCCCCAGTAAAATAACCAATTTCATTTATGTACAGAGGATCCTCAGCTTAAGTCATCCTCTCTTTTCATTCAAAACATGTCCACTGGATTTGGAAGAAATTCAAGAATCTTGACCTTCCAAAAATCCTACAGCAGGCACTAAAAGCAGGTTTACTGGACAATTAGCTAAAGAATCGCATGAGGAGGCACCTCCACAGATCAAGATCTTAAAATTGCTTTTGCCTACAAATTTGCTATTGCCTGAATATCTGCACGTGGGACAACGGTGCAGTTGGCATGTGACCCCCTGAGAGGGGGCATCCCATCCCCAGCTCTTTGTTGCAGCTCATGGCCAATAATTTACCGCAGTCTCCTCCTTCCCCAGAGTTTAATTTCACTGCTGTAGCAAAGACGTTCCTCCTCCCTCCCTTGGGAGCTAGACCACTTCAGGGATGGGTTTCAGCCGGGACTGGCAGCCTGCTGTGACCTTTGCCTGTTTGAGTAATGCGCGGTAATGAGAGATCTGAGATGCCTCTGAACACACCGCTTGGCAGGATGTTAATTAAAACAGAGTAGCACTACCTCTACCGTTCACAGGGCCATAGCTCAGAGCAGAGAAGGTAAAGGAACATGTTCAAGGCCACACATCACGTCTGTGAGAGAGCTGGGAGTAAATCCAAGTGCTTTTTGTTCACGTATAAGCATACAACTTGTCCTATGGGATGAATCCCCGGCCAAGGCCAGCTGGATGCACCGGAGACGGGTGGTATGGGAAGGCAGAAAAAATGCTTCTAAACACTTCACTTGAAAGGGAAGGAGCATCCTGCCTCCACCCGCTCTCACCCACACCAGCAGCAAACCATCACTATCCAAATCGCCTTTGTAAGGGTCCCCGTGGTCCCTCGCTCCCCTGTCAGTTGACAACAAAGAGGTTTGGTCCTCTGCTTTCAAGTTCGTGGCTGCTTTGGGCCCCAGGATGACTGGGGTTCTGCTTCGTTTTACCACCCTGGTGTGACCTGGGTTTTCTTAGAAGTTATTTATTTTTATTTATTTAACTGTGTAAACTGATTATCCATGTAACAACTTTAATCAATTATCTGTGGCAAAAAACTTCTCTGCAACTTAATTAGCAAAGTTCTTCCCTGACCTAGCAATATCTGATTGCATCATATAAGAGCTTAACTTTGAAATGGCAACACAGTTCATTAAAAATAACTAATAGCTGCAGGGTTTAAAGATGTAAATGTTCATTTTCTTAATGAGAAAAAAAAGGGCATGCAGACTCTACCTGTCTATATTCATTATACTGTGTCCACATGGGATGACTCACATTTGCAAAACTCAAGTTTAATTAACATGCTTATTTTTACAATGATATTTCTCATTATAATAAATTAAATGTTTAAACAGCCAGTGCAAACATTTTGATCCAAGACAAAAATGCTTGCACAGTGCTAGTTTAAGCATTTAATTTATTATAATCCTTTCCATAACAAATGCCTTAGAAGTTGATTTTTTCGCTGTGAAAGGCTATTAGTATTATTTCCTCTGGTAATGTTTAATCCAAGACAATCAAAATGTAAGGCGTGAACAAAATTGGACTGGAAGCAATGATGATAAATGAGATAGTGGAAGAATCTGCCTCCGCCGGTAACTGCGCTGGAGCCTGCAGCTGGTGCCAGCTCTGCGGCGAAGCTGCGCCCTGGCAGGCCGTGTTGTCATTAGGAGCTCACACACAAATTAATCAAAGCGCATCCACTAATCCAAAGCGCGTTTGGTCCCCGAGAGCGTTTACCCCGACCCTATCCGCCGCCCTCCGTATCCCATAGAGGGGGGTCTTCCCGAAGGGCATCTTCCAGCCGGAGTTGGCTTTCTTTTAAACCAACCCTCCGACACCTCCCGGCTGGGGAAAGGGGATGGATGCGGTTCCTGACGGAGGTGGGGGCAAAGACCCCGGGGAGCCCCGCTGCCGATGGGACCACCGCCGCATCCCCCGGCCGCTGCCGCCGGCTCCGGCGGGACCGCCGCTAGATGGGGGTGCGGGTCCGGCCGTCCTTCCCCGGGCTGCCGCGGCCCGGGCAGGGTCCCAAACCGGGGCTGAGGGGGGGTGTATGGGTGGAGAATTTGAGCAACATCAGTGATAAGTGGAAGCAGAGGATCCAGGAGCCTCCAGCATCCCCCACCGTGAAAGGGGAGCCGGGCTTATGCTAAAATCACACTGTCTTTTTTTTTTTTTTTTTCAAGATTTAGGAGTTCTCTGGTTAATGCAGCTCCTTATTTTGATGGGGTTTGCAGCCTGGGCGTTGGTGTGAGGTAGGAGGAGGCTCTGCCATGAAATGGGCAGCTGCTCTACACCCACTAAAACAAGGTTCCGCTGCAAATTTCTAAAAAGCTTCTGACCCAGCTCCTGCATCGCTGGGGTCCTGGGGGCAAGCTGGGGCAGGGAAGGTGTCCTTCCGTGCTTGGTGTGAATTCACTCAAGGCAATATTATTCATAGAATCATAGAATGGTTTAGGTTGGAAAGGACCTTGAAGATCATCGAGTTCCAACCCCCCTGCCATAGGCAGGGACACCTCCCACTACACCAGGTTGCCCAAGGCCACATCCAGCCTGGCCTTGAACACCTCCAGGGATGGGGCCTCAACAACCTCTCTGGGCAACCTGTTCCAGTGCCTCACCACCCTCAAAGTGAAAAACATCTTCCTAATGTTTAATCTAAACCTGCGTTTTTCCAGTTTGAAGCCATTACTGCTCATCCTATCACTACATGCCCTAGTAAAACATCCTTCTCCAGCTCTCCTGTAGGCCCCCTTTAGGTACTGGAAGGCCGCAATAAGATCTCCCTGGAGCCTTCTCTTCTCCAGGCTGAATAGCCCCAACTCTTTCAGCCTCTCCTCATAGGAGAGGTGCTCCAGCCCTCGGATCATCCTCATGGCCCTCCTCTGGACGTGCTCCAGCAGGCCCGTGTCCTTCTTATTTTGGGGACTCCAGATCTGGATGCAGTACTCCAGGTGGGGTCTCACAAGAGTGGAGTAGAGGGGCAGAATCACCTCCCTCGCCCTGCTGGCCACACTTCTTTTGATGCAGCCCAGGATGCGGTTGGCCTTCCCCAAAGAGATGCCCGCTGAATGGCCTTCATCGTCTCCCACGCTGGGCTGGGACTAGGATGTGAGGCCCCATGAGAGGTGGGGACAGCAGGGCACAGCGAGGCAGGCCAGGGGCTCCCAGGGGGCACGGGGAGAGCAGGAAAGGATGCTCAGCCTGGTTGGGAGCTGGGAGCCAGCTTCCAGCCTACTTTCCCTGGGTTTGTGCCCCTGGGAGACTCTCTTGCATCTCCTCAGGGGAAATTTCCAGCTTTGAACTGGAGAGGTGTCTGCAGAAAGAATTGGCCCAGGAGGCAAATTCTTCTTAAAGTGGTCCAAGAGGAAGAGTCTTGCAAGGGCTAAAGCCAAGTCAGGGTCATGCAATCAGGAGAAAAAAAAAGCTCATGTGTTCAACCCCCCCAAGCAGCTAGAAAAACACCAAGGCAATGAGCCACCCGGGCTGGGGACAGACATGCAAGGACCCACTGTGGGTCCCCAGCATAAAGCCACCGGCATCCCCTGCCACCATCTCACCCTTGCATCCAGGAAACCTCCCACCCTGGCTAGGTGGTCTGGAACCAATGTCAAATAGCCATGGCTGTACAGAATATTTCAGTGATGCTGGCAAGTTATTGTGCAAGTTTCTTCAGTTTAATATGTAATTCAAAAGTATATAATTTGAATTAATAAATAAAGCCCTTAAGGGGATCTCATTACACTGTGAAGAGCATTAACAAAACACAAGTTGTCAATCAGTTTAGCCAGTTGACAAGCTAAAAACCAGCCAATGATCCCAGCTGAGCCAAATCAGGAAAGGAGAAGAGAAATCTCTCCTGGATTTACCTCAGAAAAATGACCGGGACAGTGATTTTTTAAAGAAATGGGCATTAAAACATTCATGGACAAATTACCAAGTCTCCCCAAACCACCGAGTTAAATTCAGGGGTTGCTCACCATCTGACAAACGTCCTGCCAGAAGGCGCCCATTTATTTTTCATTGCTTGCTGCTTGACAAATTGCTGCGTTCACAAAAACTCAGCAGATTAATAAACTGATCCCACTGCTTAACTAATTGCGAAAAGCCAAAAAGTGATTTGAGTAGTAGTACGATGGTCATTACAAAAATATCCACTGACTTTGGAAAATGGAGGGCACAACATTTTTACCTCGGAGGGCAGCTTTATGTAGGCCACAAAGTGCCTTGGGTGTTTCTTAGAGTCCTCGAGTTTATTCATGTATTATTTCCTCGGATATTCAGTATATTTTTCCAGCAGGCAAGAAACTGAGGCTTCTGTGTACGAGTTTCATCTGCTCAATATGTGAAAAAATATAGATCCCCTTAGCACATTCTGCTACAGTAGAAGCAAAGTGTAAAAGAAAAATTCCAAATATGTAGATTTAAAAATAAAAACACAGAACTCTTTCCTCCCTAAAAGGGATTTGAAGCACAAGAAAATAAAAAAAAACCTGGGCTACAGATAGGTCTAGACTTTAATTGTGGAGTTGCCTAAGAAGAATTGTTGGCCTGGGGTCATTTTAATCAGGTTGCATGTCAGCTTGCAAAATCTCCAAATTAGCTTACAGCTCGGGGAGAGAAAGATGTTTTTCTTTCCTGAAGAACGCAGATTGTTGTGACATGTTCTCAGTCATCATGACAGATCAGATCCCTGCTTTGCGCTGCGAGCCGGGAAAGAAGTCAGCCGCTTCTCCAGCTCCTTTGGAGATTTGGGCATCTCCCAATTTGTCAGAGCCGGGGATGGAGTTTATAGAAATCCTCCTGAAAGTGAAGTTTATATGCAAAGACTCTGATAAAAGAGATTGACCTTAATTGGGAAGCAAGTTTCTTTCACATTTTTTAACAACCTCCAGGCCTTCCTAGCAGTCTGATGAAAGGGAAGTTGTGAAAAGAAACAATCTGTATTTATGCAGCAGGAACTATCATATCCTGAGCTGTGCGGAGAATGACAAGGAACCGACTCATCCTTTTTAAAAAAGGATTAATTTGCCATTTTCTTCCCAAGTTTGTAAAAAGTAAGGCTGTGGGTGGATTTCAAAACAGGCTGAGTACTTTAGTTAGATTTACGGCAGGCTCTGAGCCTCTGCGAGACTCTGCGCGTTGCTGTGGAGCAGCTGACCTGGGATGGTGTCCCTCCTAGGGTGTCTCTAGCCTATGTGTCCAGCTCAGTCCCTTGGCTCTAGCACATTGGGCTGCTTTTTTTCTTTTTACTTCTCCATATTCAGTTTTTCATCCGCATCAGTAAATGGCTCCAACGGAATCACAGGGGGACAGAAGCTGGGGTGGTGACTTGGTTTCATCTTGATGGACTACCAAAGGGAGACGCAAGTGCGAATTCATGACAATGGCTGATAGTGAGGATGCATCTCGCCTATCTGGTGGCCCCCAAAGGTCTGCATCTGAATTAGCAGCCAGCAGTGTCCGGTCCACAGGATGAGGGAAAGAAATAGAGGTCTCCAAATGGCAATTCCTCCAACTTCTAGCTGCTGTCTCTTTCTCTTAATTAGTTCCAGCACCTTATTTAGGGAGGTGATTCTGCCCCTCTACTCTACTCTGGTGAGACCCCACCTGGAGTATTGCATCCAGCTCTGGACCCCCCAACGTAAGAAGGACATGGACCAGTTGGAGCAGATCCAGAGGAGGGCCATAAAAATGATCAGAGGACTGGAGCACCTCTCCTATGAGGACAGGCTGAGAGAGTTGGGATGGTTCAGCCTGGAGAAGGCTCCGGGGAGACCTTATAGCAGTATTCCAGTATTTAAAGGGGGCCTACAGGAGAGCTGGGGAAGGACATTTTACAAGGGCATGTAGTGATAGGACGAAGGGGAATGGCTTCAAACTGGAAGACGGTAGATTTAGATCAGATATTAGGAAGACATTTTTCACTTTGAGGGTGGTGAGGCACTGGAACAGGTTTCCCAGAGAAGTTGTGGAAGCTCCATCCCTGGAAGTGTTCAAGGCCAGGCTGTATGGGACTTTGAGCAACCTGGTCTAGTGGGAGATGTCCCTGCACATGACAGGGGCATTGGAACTAGATGATCTTCAAGGTCCCTTCCAACCTAAACCATTCTATGAATCTATGATTCTATGGCTTAGGGAAAGTGAATCTATCTGTCCCTGGTAGTGGCCAAGGGCTCAGTATTGCCCACAGCTGGGAAAGGACACAGGCAGAAGCAAGGGTCCTCCCCTAAGACCCTGGCAAGCTGCAAACACAGGAGCATCCCTGGTCAGAGAGAGACCTGGCATGGTCCGGGAGGAGGAACGTCTTTGCCAAAACAGGGGAGGTTGCAATGTGCAGCAGGCACTCGTGCGTTCACCACGAAGGACCCATCCTGAGTAGTTGACATAAGACCCCTAGGCCTTTACAATTGGATGGGACAAGACAGTTGGGGGGATATCTCCATCAGGACAACCCCTGGCATCAGGAGAAGAGAATGTATTTCCCCATCACTGCTTTTTCCTTCTGTGATTCCGCAAGCCAAGAGAAGTCACAACCGTACGTCTCCGGGTAGAAGCTGCCAGTTTCTTTCTCCCAAAGGCCTCCACGTTGACAGCAGAAAAAGCTTCATCTTCCCTGTTGTACGAGTTTGAGGACTGGGTTGGGTTGGGTTTTTTTTTGGCTCCCTGGCTCCCTGCCATCCGCCCCGGTGGGACCCAGGGCAAGGCAGCAGCGCCACGCAACCCAGATGTCAGCAAACCGCTAATCCCAAGGGACAGACCCCTGGGGTGAGATTCCCGCTGCAACTTCTCCAATTAGACAGCTTACCTCCTGCTTTGCCTCCGCTTTAGCCATTTCTGACCGAACATATTTTATTGTTCAACCTCCCAGTTAAACGACTGGGAAGCGCTGGCTGCAAGCACGCAGAGATTACTGGTTCAATAATAGAGTCGGGCACGTCGGCTTTATTTCTTTTTGCTAATAAAGCTGCAAAATAAAGCTGTTGACTCTTCTTTCATCAGCCTCAGCCCCGTGAGGGTGTCCCACATCTCGCCTGGTGATTAGAGGAGAGGGCTGGGAACACGGGTCTGGAGTTCAGCCCTTAATGAGCCGCCCGTTCAGCGTGTTTCACTCGGGGCTTTTGACCTCTTTGCGCCTCGGCCAACTCAGCTGTAAAACTGGCTGAAGGGTGGACCTCACGGGAACCAGCCACCGTGCCCCAGTTGAGCCTCGAGTCTGGGTCTCCCGGTTAAACACAGAATAAAAATCAACAACAATTTGAATCTGCGGTGACCCAGCTCAAATGCCGCGAGGACGTCAGTCCTCGCCAGCGTAAACAGCGTCAGTCTCTGGGGTCCCCCGTCACAATGTCAGAGCAAATCTAAGTAGTGCCCCTGCGATCTGTGCTGCGGTGAGAGAAAATAAAAGGTGCTGCAGACACCAGCACAGACAAGGACACGTGTTGCCAGCTCCAGTACCCAGCTACACCAGCACCTGCGGCACCGAGCAGTGCTGGGAAAACCTGGGTGGCATGCACCCATCCAGGTGGGGATGTGGTCCCCCAGCTGGGGATAGCAGGGTCCCCGTTACTCTCTAAATCTCTGAGCTGCAACACAACCCATCCCTTCTCCGGGAAGGCTCCTCTTGGAGAAACCAGCATGAACCGCGACAAGGACAGGAAAGCCCTAGTGCTCTCTCACACCACGTCCAAAACATTTCGAGCCTGTCCCACAGCCAGGATGGCTGCAGCTGCTGGCACCTCTGCTAGCACTCATTGCTCAGTGTAACAGACGGACATGATTAGGGGACTGGAGCATCTTTCCTATGAGGAAAGACTGAGGGACTTGGGTCTTTTCAGTCTAGAGAAAAGAAGACTGAGGGGGGATCTTGTAGATACTTATAAATACTTAAAGGGAGGGTGCCAGGAGGATGGGAACAGTCTTTTTTCAGTGGTGCCCAGTGACAGGACAAGAGGGAAAAGGCACAAACTTGAATATAGGAAGTTCCATCTTAACATGAGGAGGAACTTCTTTACTTTGAGGGTGGCAGAGCACTGGAACAGGCTGCCCAGAGAAGTTGTGGAGTCTCCCACACTGGAGACATTCAAAACCCACCTGGACACCATCCTGCTGTAGGTGACCCTGCTCTGGCAGGGGGATTGGACTAGATGATCTCCAGAGGTCCCTTCCAACCCTGACCATTCTGTGATTCTGTGAGATGTGAAAGGAGGAGCTTGTCTCATATAGCTTGTTTGCCGTGTCAAACCTTCTAGGTACAATGGGGATGCTGAAGGAAGTCCTGCCTCAGCCATCTGACCCTGCCCAACACACACAAACACACGTGTCTACTCACATGAAACATGGTGTTTTCTCTCAAAGTTGAGAACAATCAAGAGCTTTTTCCCTTTTAAATGGGAGGTTGTAGGTCAGACTCAGAGGTGGCATAAAGGAGCCAGACCTGGCACTTCACAGTGGAGGCAGTGAAGAAGGGAGAGGCACCACCCCTTGGGATTTCAGCGGTGTGGGGTCAGCCTTGCATGTGCTGTTCGTCTCAACAGGCTTAGTAAAATGGAGCAAGAAATTGTCTTCAGGCAGAGCAGGAGCACCTGGCATCCAGTCAATCCAGTCCTGTGGCAGGGTCATTTGCTCCCACACCCTCTCTGCACCTCTTCATACAGTCCTCCACTATGCAGCCATGTGGAGACTGGACTCCTGAACCAGAAAGCTCTTCCTTGGGAATCAACAGGAGTCCCAGATGTACTTCTCGACTTCCTCAACATTATTCCACCTCACACTATGCAGACATACCAAACTAAGCACAGGCCTGGAAAGGGCTGAGGTTGAGAACTGTCTTATAAAGCCTTCTCCATACCAGCTACCTACCCCAGCTGCTCTACAAATTGCCCTTGTAGGCACTTGATGACTTGTAGGTGTGGAGAAGAGGCTGGCATGATGCATCTTCTGGAGTTGGGAAAGTGACCTCTTGTACGATGTTTCCACCATACAATGTGCTGCGATCAGTGTGGGTGGCTGGGTGTGAGCCCGGACCTTCATCATACAACGGAGATCTCTGTTCTGGTGTAAGGATCCTTTCGCTGAGGATTTTCCATCCCTTGAGGAAAATATGCTAACAGGCTTTAAAAAATTAAACAAATCACATTGCAGGCAAACCCAAGTTGATCTCTAAAAGGCATTATCCTCAGAGGCTGAGAGAAATGCTCAGTGCTTTATGCCTTCCTCCAACCTCTTCACACATTAACTAATTCATCACACGAGGGACCACCCAGCTGCATCTCGACCGCGAAGCCAGTCACCTCCGTCCTTAAAACCAGTATTGCCACAGCTGGGGTGCAGGTTTCTTTAGCGCCAACAAGCACAGGCAGTGGGGGAACAAAGCTTTTTTCATCAGGCCAAGCTTGGACGGAGGATGTCACTCCCACAGAGCCACTTGCTGGTCTCAGCCGGGAAGGGTGGGCTTCCCTTATGGCCACAAGAAGATCTGGGGCAGCTGCAGCCACCTCCTTGCAGGAGGAGGGAGTCATGTGTGGTCATGGCCAGGGACAAGTTTGGCTTTCTGTGGGCAGTGGTAAGGAAATCAGCTACCTTGAGCATCTCCTCTGGGCCACCGAGGCCATGTACGGCGGGGACCTTCAAAGAGAGGAAGACAGAGCAGCTGCGAGGCAGTTCTCTCTGCCTAGCGTAATACTGCAGAACATTTATCTAGTTCTCTGCAAGCTAACTCTTCTTCTTCCCCCAAATCAGCCCCAAAACTGCCTGGAGACAAGTCCTTACTCTCTCTGCCAGACAGTGCAAGGACAGGTGAGCGAGGACAGGTGAGCACCAGAAGGTGTGTCAGCAAGGAGAAAGCCTTGCCAGCAAGGAGCAGGGAAAGGCCAAGCCCACCCTCAGCCCTCCCTGACGTCCCCCTAGCCCAGCCGTGGGGCTGGGCTTCAGTCCTGCACTCGCAGGACCCCATGGAGGAGAAGCTGGTGGATGGAGGCCACTGCCACCCCCTCTCCAATTAGTCTGGTTTCCTGCGGTGGTGTTTTCCAGCTCCTCAGCTCTCCCCCATGCCGTGCATGGCCCAGAGCAGACGGGCTGTAACATGTCGAGCTTAAATTATTTGACAGTTCCCCCTTTTGGGATTAGGGAACGCCATGGAAATGGCTGCTCATGGTGCCGTGGGACAAGCCCTGAGGAACAGGGCTGTGCTGGGGGTTCTGGGGACAGACAGGGCTGTGAGACCCACAGCAGCCAGCTCTTCCGGGAGGTCACCATCCCTTCTCCCACCTCACCTGGCCTCCAGGTCCATGGGCTGCCATTCCTCCTTCCACCCCTCGCTATTCCAGGCTGTCCAAGGTGAAAGGCTCTCAACTTTTTTCCTGCTATTTCTCCAGCATTTGCTCCCCTCAGCAGTCCACACCAAACATGCATGAGGACCCCACTGCTCCAGGCTTACCAAATCGTGTCTTTGGGAAAGGAGATTTGGCCCTAACCAGGCCAAAATTATTATCGTCGTTGCTGCTAGAACTTGATTTTGCAAGGAAAGCCATGGAGGGAGGACAGGGAGTGCCCAGAAAAGATGATTGCTCTTGGTCTCTCTCTACACCATCTTTTATCTCTCAGGGAAATATTTATCCAAGTGGTCCATGGCTCCAGTTGAGCCGTGGCACTGTCTGCTGGATTTTCCAGTGAGAATTTACCCAGTTTGTCCGCCGTGTCCTACCCTAAGCACAGAGGTCCTCAGAGGGAATGCAGCTCTCACAGCCTTCAGTGGGGAACAGAGAGGCCCTGGACCACCTTGATGTCATAGGCTCCATGATAATTTCTGAGGACCAGCAATCTCCAGAAAAAGAATGTGAAAGGACAAAAAAAAAATTTAAAAATCAACGCAGCACTAAAGTTTAGCAGGAGACATGGGGTTTTATTGGTTCTTTCACTCTCCCAGGTTAAGTTTCTTAAATCTGATGTGAGGGAGGCTTTTTTGGAAGATTTTTTTTTTTTAAGTAGAGATCTGAATCCAGGGGAAGAAGTATTATAGATTGGATCAAAAAAATCCTGATGTAAGAGGCCAAATGAAAGACCAGGACATAGATGAATAAGGATTAAACTTGCTGGAATCAACCCACACAAATGTCTTGCAGAGGTAATGAAGGAAAAAAAAAAAAGTGTTTAAAGTGTTGTCAGAAGGGTGAGTAAAATATATATTTCAGGAGATGGTATTTGTGAAAAACTTTCTGGCGCTGCAGGCGCCTCCGGGACAATCTTATTGGAAATATTCTCTAAAGTTGGGTCATGAAATTATTAGAAGAACAGGGCATAGATTGAAAAAGAGAAATATAGTTGATTCATGGGTGCTTTTGGATAAGGGAAATAAAATAAAATAAAAAAAACCCAAACCAGGCTCGGCCTTTGCTACAAAGCAAAAAGAAACTTAGCAGATTTCTCATCAAAGTGTAAAGAAGCCTCTGGGAAAGAAACAGATTGATGCTACCAAGTTGTTTAAGATAATAACTACCTCCAAAGCACAAAGCTGCGGTTGGAGGTTAAGAAAGAAAGTAGCCCATGAGCAATTTACACAGAATAGCTACAAAAGAGACCACATCGTTAGAGGTAGGAATGAAAGCATGTAATGACAGCTAGTTATTTTATTTTATTTCTTTAATTCAAGGAAAACAGAAGGCACAGCCACTAGCTAAATTAAGAAGAATAAGATGAAGACATATGGATAGATGGGATTCAGCCCTAGGGAAAAACAAATCAGCCTTTAGTGTCCTGGGGTGAGGAAGAGCAAACCGTGATGGGCCATATGTCCTCCCCCGACCGCAGGAGAGAAGAGGAAGGATTCGGGATGAGCGAGGTCCTGTGCCAAGCATGTCTTGGGCCATCCTTTCAAGCAGGGCCAGCTCAGCTGTGCCATGCCGTCCTGCTGGGGATGCACCCCAAACAGGGATGCACCCCAAACGGGGATGCCCGTCTTCTCCGGAGAGTAGCATCAGAGCAAGGGACGTTGCAGGGCTTTCCAGGCAGAATTTCACAGCCTACCGGGAAAAACAATGGTTTTGGTGTCTGAAATTTGGTGTGTTGCTGGTCAAAGACGGGAGGATGGTGTCAGCACACCCTGGGCACAGGGCAGGGGGAGAGAGGAAGAAAAGCGAGCAGCCCAAGGGCACCGCAACGTCCACGGCCACTGCAGAGAAGAGAGCTGTGGTGATGACATCCGTACATGGTTTTTCATCCTTCAGTCTCACTGCCAGCAAGAATCCTTAGAGTTTCTCAAAATCCTCAGGCCGTCACGGGTTAAATAACACAGCCAAAATCTTATTTTTCTGTAGGACTTTTTCCCCAAAGCTCCTTGGTTATTTTGAAGAAACATCAAGTAAGTGAGACCCAAATCACCACCAAGTTACAGTAGTGTAAAACCATGGAAAAGCAGAGCAGTGAATCAGGTGCCCCGTCCCAGTAGCCCTCACAAATTTCCGTTTAGGCCATTGAGGAGTTCAAATAACTATTTGGGATACTTAGGAAATGAAGATAAAACGCATAAGGCACCACGAGAGACTTACGGAAAGGCGCACAGCATCAGCAAATCCTTCTCGTTTTTAATATTTCCATTTCTCCTTCTAAACTTTTTCTTTAAACCGAAAAATAATGAGAAAATGTGCTTCCTTGAGACAAGCCGGTACTATCAGCTAAGCAACCTCACATTCATCGTAGCACTCCAAGTACTCTGGAATGCTTTTCAGCCCGGAGGATAATAGTATTAGACGACCAGAAAGGCTGTCCTGTAAAAGACTGTTATTATGATTTCCAGTCTCAGAAGTTGGCTTAATCCAGCTGAGCACACACACGTTATTTAGAGAGGAGACCGAGCTCAGACACTGGTATCATCGTCATCTTTATTGCAGATGAAGAATTCAGCTGGTGAAAGGCAAGTCACGTTTATTGGGTTGTTTGGGTTTTTTTTTTTTTGTCCTAAGCCCTGCAAACACTGGCTGTTGCACTCGTCTTTGCGCACCGCAGCGAGCGTCTGGAGCCGCTGAATGCTGGGCTGTTTGTTCGGATTTGCATCTGTCTCAAAAAAAAAAAAAATCCCGTTCTCTCTCTTGTCACCTAATCAATCAAACGGCAAAAGATGCGCTCCCCGCACCCTCCAAGGAAAACAGATATCCGCCCACACAAAAGGCAAAGCGTGAACATAGGGGTTAACTAGAGGTGGTAAGCTGCAAATCGTGTAACGGGAGCATTTCTTTTTTTTTCTCTCTTCTGCCTGCTTGAAATTTCATGCTGCTCTTCCTCTGCCTGTGGAACAAAAGAAGAAGAGGCAGCGATGCTCTGAGTTGGGGGAAAAAAAAAAGAAAATAAAACTTGGGATTGTTCCCTGCATGAGAAAAAGATGTGTGAAGGATTACTCGGGGGATTTGCACCTTGACTTGAGAAAGAAATGCAGCACAGCTTCTCTCCCGGGGTTTGGGCAGAACGGCTCCCTCCTGAAGAACCGGTTCTCCCACCCACATCTCCCCACACGAGCAGGACCCATCTCACACCCCAACCTGCTGAGGACCGGTAGTCGGGCACCCATCCCTGCCGATCGGTTCATGGTTGGCACCATTGGTTGGGATCGTGGGAGTCTGCCCAAGCCCAAACCTGCCAGGGTCACCGCCGCCCCATCAGTCGGGTGGGAGAGAGCCCTCCAACCCCATCCTTCGCCTTCCCAGGGGTGATATTGCACTTCACCATACGCTGCCCTCGCAGCAGATGGAGTGAAGGCACCTCTGCAAATATCCAGCGTAGATGTTATCAATTACACCTCCTCGTTCTCGCACCGACAGTGCCTTTGCTAACGCTCCTCCTCGACACCGCACCCTTGGCCGCCCTTTTGCCAGCCAAAATGGCACAGCCTCCCTCCATCCTTCCGTTAGCATCCCGGAGAAGGAGCCGTCGGGCGCCCAGATGGGTACGAGGATGGGGGGAAAGCTGCTACCCCCTCCTCAGTCATGGGGAAGGAGCTCAAATGAGCCGAACCTCAGCGAGCAGCAGCTCTTCCCGGGCGAGCGCTCCCTCCCTGGCACGTTTTCCCATGGGAGACGAGCACAGGGGCCTTAAAATAAATCTGTCTTTTTCAAGCCGCGATGCTAAACGGAGGGTTGAGATCAAAGGCTGGGATTCTCACATTTTGCCAAGATAGACATATCCATTCACGAGATTTTTGGTGTAACAAAATACTTGCTAATGAAGAGGATCATAATCTTATTATTAGCCCCAACCTACAACAGTATGTCATTCGAGAGCGGGCTGGAATATGCCCTAGTTTAGGAAGTTGCACAGTAGGCTTCGCTTCTGATTTAATGAGCTGTGATTGTGTTTATTTTCGGCGGCAACTATGCCCGCTCAATTTTTGTTTGAGGCTTGATCATTAACGACAGCGATCGACAGGAAGGATGAATTTGGGTTGAAGGGAAGGAAAATGGGGATAGCGACTCTGGGACTCAGTCCCCAAGCGCGCGGACACAAGGCGGTCGGTGGGGCCTGAGTTTTCTCCGCTTTCGTGTTGCTTGATGATGGTTTTTAAGCTACTGGACCACCAGGGAGGGGACTTAGACATGAGAAACAGCAAAGATTTTTGGAGTTATGGAGCGGGGCACAGAGGAGAGGCAAGTGTAGGAAATCAACTGCAGGGGCCAAACCTGTCTCTTCGGGACACACAGAGCTGGAATGAGCTGTGGTGGGAGAGGGTTATCATCTGGCCTCTGCTGTCATGATCCCTCTGCTGTCGAGATCCCAGAAGGTTTAAGATGGTGGGACACGTCAGTAGGGTGCTAAAACTGAGCAAGACCCACCAGTCAAGCAAAATGGAGAAGAGAGGGGAAGCGAAATATAAACGGAGGTGCATACTGTGAACGAAAAATTGCTATGGCAGAGGTGGTTAGCTTAGGCACTGGTCCGACATGAGATGGGCTCCCACGGGGCCATTGCCTGTCCGGGTAACTGGAGCTGGGCCACTGGGAAGCAGGGCAAGGCACAACCCAGATGTCCCTCCTTCATACTGTTTTTGCAGTTGGTGGGATTTTTTTTCTCTGCTTCCAGCCTTATGAAGGATACTCTGCTCCGTGTTTGTCTATGTCAGCCCCAAAGGGGTCCCGCACTGTTTATTTTCCGACATCTAAGAGCACACACACGGACACGCATGTATGTAGAGGCAGGACGTCCACACGGTGCATGAAGGAAATACAGACATGGATAGACACATGGACAGACACACATAACCAGCTGTAGCCCTTAAAAGCTTCCCATGTACAATATTGGAATGAGCAAAGAGATGCAGATGAACACCTCTGCCAACCCAAATGGCCTATGGATCCCACTAGCCCGTATCCTGGGCTGCATCAAAAGAAGTGTGGCCAGCGGGTTGAGGGAGGTGATTCTGCCCCTCTACTCCGCCCTCGTGAGATCCCACGTGGAGTACTGCCTCCAGTTCTGGAGCCCCCAACCTAAGAAGGACATGGACCTGTTGGAGCGGGTCCAGAGGAGGCTCATGAAGATGATCAGAGGGCTGGAGCACCTCTCCTATGAAGAAAGGCTGAGAGAGTTGGGGTTTCTCAGCCTGGAGAAGAGAAGTCTCCGGGGAGACCTTATAGCAGCCTTCCAGTACCTAAAGTGGGCCTACAAGAAAGCTGGAGAGGGACTTTTTACAAGGGCATGTAGTGATAGGATGAGGGGGAATGGCTTCAAACTGGAAGAGGGCAGGTTTAGAATAGATATTAGGAAGAAGTTTTTCACTGTGAGGGTGGTGAGGCACTGGAACAGGTTGCCCAGAGAAGCTGTGGATGCCCCATCCCTGGAAGTGTTCAAGGCCAGGTTGGATGGGGCTTTGGGCAACCTGGTCTAGTTGAAGATGTGAACCCCCACCATGGCAGAGGGGTTGGAACTAGATGATCTTTAAGGTCCCTTCTAACCTAAACCATTCTGTGATTCTATGATTCTATACTTCAGATGCTCAAAAAAACCCAACTGAGCGTTGTGAGTGACAGCAAACAGAAGAAATCCCAGGGGTATGTCCACTTTAGAGGTCAAGCTGCATGATATCCATGACCTTTTTAAATGAAAAGATGAAACTACATCCCACCACCACCTCCACCACCCCCACCACACTTTGCCCCCGCCGAGCCCGCGCCAAGCCTGGGCTCGCTGCTGGGTTACTCAGGCTCGCCGTGAGGCTCAGATCAGGACAGGGATGTTCCCTTCTGCCACGCACCTAGGTCTTTCGCAGAGGAGTCACCGAGCAGCAGCGCAGCAGCTCCAGCGCCTGCGAATTCCTGTGGCAAGTATAAAACTAAAAATAAAATAAAATAACAAAACACTTAAAATCCCGTGTGTGGTTTAAAAGCTGCTTTTTACGACGGCCGTCTGTCTGCTGGGGCACCTCTCCTCTCTGCAATGGCATGGGGGGTTTGGGGGGGGGAGGTATCCCCTACACCCCCCTGACTTGGCCATCTCCAAAGCTGGGGACAAGCCCCGGGGGTGGGGT
>VUYV01000040.1:3690237-3834631 GCA_008711295.1 Anarhynchus alexandrinus
GAAGGGGGGGTCCCATGGCGGGGGTCGGAGGCTCTGCCGGCCGGGGGCGGGGAGAGGGGGGTCCCAGCACCGCGCTCTCCGCAGGCGTACGCGGCGGCGGCGGCGCCCCCCGGGCCGGGGCGGCTGCTGAAGGCGGGGGCGGCGGTGCTGATCGCCGGAGCCCTCCTGCTCCTGGCCGGGGCCATCGGCGCCTTCTACTTCTGGAAAGCCACCGAGCGGCAGGTGAGGGCGGGCGGGCGCCGAGCCTGGAAGCACATCCTCACGTCGGGAGCGGGCGGGGGGCTTTTGGGCTGCTTTCATGTAAGGAGAGGCACAGGCTGGAAACTTTTCTTGCGAGGTCGTTAAAGAGGTATCTAAGCAGATCTTTATTTTTTCCATGCTTACAAAAAAAAAAAAAAATGCACCACCCCCCCCAAAAAACCACCCAAAACCCAAACCCATAATCATTATCTTTACTGGCTGTTCGGATGGAGCCTCGTGGAAGCACATTTATTAATGAACACGAAACGTATCTTTGCGAGCACAGACGCTACATTGATTTCTGCTCACAAATCCTCAGCAAACTCAAACCCTAACAAGTCCCCACGGATTCACATCCTGGGCAAACTCCAGCTCTCAGGACAAAAAAAGCATTGAAATGTGTAAATTCCTTTTTCACATCATCTGCATTCTTGGTCCAGATCCTACCTGGACCCTCAAATATGTAATGCTATATTTAACCCATTAATAGGAACCCTTATTTCACTCTGGTGGTTTGTATGACTGTGCATACACATCGGCATTTATGGTTAGCAGCTGTGGAGAAATTTTTAAAGTCATAATATGTTTTATTATTTACATTTTTCTGGGGTACAGGAAAAACCCTGTATGCAAAGAACAAAACTCAGAAGCTGCTGATCAGTTTAACGACCCAAACTTCAAAGCATTAGAACATGCTTATATATTGACTTTTCTTTCTGTTTACATAAGATTTAGGTTTAAAACATAATTGAAACATGATGGTGCACATGTGAACGTCACTTGCTCCAGAAGTGCAATTAGTACCTTTGAATTTACTTTGGAAGAAGTTTTGTACTGCCTCCAGCCCCGCGCCAGCCCCCATCAAGGGGAGCCTTGTGCGAGGTCCCCCTGTGAGATACACCCGTGCACAGAGGGATCATTCACATAATGAGAAAAAAAGTATGAGGTTTTACACCAAAAAGACAGGACACGTCGCTGACCTCCAGGACACACTGTAAGAGCCATCTGCTCCTCTTGGCTTTCAAAAAGGGAGAGGGACCCGAATGGGTGGGTGGGCAGGGAGGGAGTACAACATATTCAGGTCTCACCAGGTGGATGCATTTGCGGAGTACAGGACAAAGTTTCCCATTTTTTATTGCTCCCATCATCTAAATTCTGCTTTGTGAAATGTGCCACGCTCATAGTTGTCACAGAGCTTCGAAGTTGATCTCCAGGTGAAGACACTGGGAAAGCTTAGGGTTATTTTTCCAAGCTGCCTTCAAACACAAAGAGCTACACTTCACTTGCAAATGTTTAGGAAGCAACTGTGAAAACTATATTTAATGTCATTCATTAAAAAAAAAAAAAAGGCATTTTTATTATTTTTATTTTAAATCTTCAAATTCTCCCATAACTGACAAGGGTAACAAAGTCTCAACTCCAGCTCAGCCCCCTCACAGGGGAGAGCATGTACACTGGTCAGGTTTTATGGACCACATTCAACAGAAGTCCTAGACAGCGGAGAAAATGGGACTGAATCTGTATAACTGAGGAACCATAAATCTTTAGCACCTTAGACTTTCCTGAGCGAAAGTGAGAGAAGGAGAAATTTCTCTCTGGCTGTCAGTGTAAATTTTTCATTAAAATGCTGTAAGGCTTTTTTAAGACCAAAAGTAAACTGCTTGTGCAGCACTTTCAGCAGAGCTGCACAAGAGAATGACAAAACCCCTCCACAGACTGTGGTCCTCCAACAAATACAAACCACACTGCAGCTTTCCTCATTGAAAATAGGATAAGAGCAAATACGCTGACAAGGAAAATACGAGTCTATACAACTTCACATCCAATTTATACAAAGTTCACATCCATTACAAGCTAGGAAGCATGTTCATATTCAAAAGGAACCCGTTTTCCTGCGCCTCAGCAGAACGTCCTAAGAGAAACAAGGGTTAGTCTCCTTCAGAGTAGGACATTTGCTCCTCTTCTCCTTAGGGAATCACGCCAGGATAAGCAGCGATTCCTAAAATATGACCTAGAAGAAGGTTTTTAAGTTGGAGTGAGTCTGGATGTGGACTCGCCCCACATTATTTTTGAAGTAAAACTGTGAGTGCTCCCTGGAGGAGGGACCTCAGGAGGTCTCTAGTCCTACTTGCTGCTCAGAGCAGGGACAGCTGTGGGGTCAGAGCTGGTCGCTCAGGGCTTTTATTGGGTTGGGCCTTGAAAATCTCCAAAGATGAAGACTGCACAACCTCTCTGGGCAACCTGCTACACTGCCGGCCTGCCCCGATGGTGAAGTGTTGCAGTAGGGTGCTGTTGGTTGCCAGGAGGGTTATCAAATGCCTACAGAAAGAAAAGTTAGGAGCTGAACAGGGTTATGACAGTCGGATGGACCCATAGCCTGGTGTAGGAGGGAGGCAATAAGCAATTGCTGACAAGTGCTACTGCTCTTTTCTCAATTCCAGGTGTACAATGTTCACTACACTATGAGCATTAATGGAAAAGTACAAGATGGATCGATGGAAATAGATGCTGGAAACAACTTAGAGACATTCAAAACGGGAAGCGGGAGTGAAGAGGCTATTGAAGTTCATGATTTTCAGATTGTAAGTACCACCACCCTTGCCCTTCATGTGACATGCTCCAGCGCTGGACTGTAAGGATACCCTGTCCTGCTCCAAATTCTCTGCCCCAGTGGGTCTCAGGTTCCAGCCCCCAACAGGCTGGAACCACAAGCATCCACGCTCTCCTGGCTTGCTTTCACAGCAAGACAGGTAGTTTTCTCCAAAACAAGGTCTAAGTGCCTTTTGGGGATAGGTCGTGCCAGGTCCCACTCCGGGAAGCCGTACAGATTAGGCTGCATCAGGCTTGGCTCCACGTAACGCTTTGCGTTTTCAAACCACTGAACACAGCTGCAACATGTGCCCTCGGGATCTTGCTGAAAAAAAGCGTTCTGGGAGGCTGTGACACTGCCCCAACATGATTTCGTATGATTTGAATCAAAAAGCCACCTCCACCTCCCCAAAACATCACCATTTTAGGAGCATAGGATCAACACAGTAAGCCAAGTAGATGCCAGGAGAGACACCTATGAAGCGCTGGCAGCGTGCTCTGCCCTGAGGTCATGGACGGGAGCTGCCCTCCACAGCTTGGAGCGGGTTCACCCCCAGGGTAGAGGATGGGGGCATTTAGCGCAGTTTATGCGTCCCTGCACCAAATGCACCCACTTGGGCTGACAGCAAACACATTCGGGTACGCCGGGGGTTTGGCTGCGGCAGCTCAGCACGGAGCCTGGACTAATGAATGCCGAATCTCAGCAGTGCTCAGCAGCTGGGACGCAGCTGTTCACTGAGCATACCACCTCTGAGCTACTAAAGGCACATCTATGTGATGTGGCAGAAACCTGTTCACGGGGCCCAGATCCCGCAATTAACATTCTCGGGTGTGAAACACTCAACTTCAGAGTTAAGTCCTCTGTAAGTCAAAGCAACACCTAAAATAAAGGTGCTGCTGGCAGGAAGACCTGCCCAGGGCTTCTGAAGCAGCCACTTTCCACATGCTTGATCTAGAAAGGTGAGGAAATTCAGCTCCTTGTCTTCTCATCAAGTACAAACAAATCCACTCCAGGAGACCCGGGACCCCAGCTTTCCTGACATGCTGGCAGCTCAGCCTTTACGAAACTCTCGTTAACATCACCATAGCAACATTATTAGCAGCTGAATAAGAGCACCCACAACGAGGTCTTCTCATTTGCCTTCACCATTCCACATCTGCACAAAAGCACCAGCACCACTGGAGAGATGCTGAATTCATGTTGGTAAGCTACCGCCTGTCCTGTCGCAACCGGGTCAGAAATCAGCTCCCAGCACCAACCAGCTAAAGGCACCCGCCGGGGGCTGTGCCCACATCTCACTACAGCGGGCTGGGGACAGGCACAGCCAGAGCAAAGGGATGCCACCAGTGGGGTTTTGAGCCAAGAATGCACATACAGGAGAAAGAAATTGAAGGGATGCTCTTCCAGCGGCCCGGCATTTACATCAGCAGCTTTGGATTGACTGGCACCGCTCCAACGATCGCACAGGCGGTGAAGACTTGGATTTGGCAATATTAGGATGCTCCTCGCGCGCTCGGTGCACCACGAAGTCTCATTCCCTTGTGCGCTCACCCCTGCATAGCCACCCCCTCTCTCACCGCTTTAGAATTAGTCGGTTTGGTTTTGTTTTGACGGGCATCTGTCCAACTGGACAGGACTTGCAGGCACACAGGATGAGGCTCGGGTGCCTCGGTACTGCCCGTCTCAAGCCCCACTAGATGCCTACAAGGCAGATGAGAGGGGGCTGCGATGACACCCGTGCCCCCCTGGCCTGGCAGGTGGAGGCTGGGCAGAAAACCAGCGTATCTCAAATGGCACCAGATGTTCATATTTAGGTGGTTGAATGGAGCTCGTGCGACCCTATGAAAAACGTGCAAATTTTGCCATCTACAGCTGAATTCATAACATAAGGGAGAGCTCTTTTACAGGTACCCCAAAACCTGCAGCAGAAACACAGAAACTACAGACAAGGTTCCCCTGCCCAAGGGTTGGTAACCCAAGGTGCCGGCACAGGGCTGGCAGATACGACCCCAGACTCGCAGGAGACCTGCAACCCTCTGGAGCTGCTACGACACCCTTCTCTCGCTTCAAACCAGACATCTATGGTATAGGCAACTGCATTTCCCCCTTGTAGGCCAGATGAAGGAAGTCCCACACACAGATTTCTGCACCAAATTCCCCATCACGAGCCTCCCCTTGCTGTCACAGCCTCTTACACGTGTATAAATCGGACCCAGCAGCCCCCATATTTTTGTGAGTCTGTGTCATAAGGGTACCGCACCACCAGCTAACACAATTTCGAGGCTGCCTACGTGAGGTGCTAAGTTACGGTTCAAATCGTGTCAGCTAATTCCTTAACAGAGCTACTTTGAGTAGCCTACAGCTGGCGTGGAGGCACTTATGTAAAACACCCCCAATCCTTCAGAAATCGAGTGGAAACTTCTAGACCCGTTTGACCAAAATCGTAAAGCTAAAACGGTGAGGGAAGAGCGTTCCGTTGCATCTGGTTTTAAATAAAACTTAACCTTCACGCTAAAAATTCAGTGGCAATTTTAGCAGAGCTCGAGCGCTTTCTTGGGGGCGGTGGGGAGCCGGAGGGCTGCGCACAACCCTCTGCCTTCTGCTTTTGCAGGGCATAACTGGAATCCGTTTTGCTGAAGGAGAAAAGTGTTACATCAAAGCTCAGCCAAAAGCTCACGTCCCCGAAGTGGATGCTATGACTAAAGCGAGCCTCTCATCTGAGCTGGTAAGGGGTAATTTATTTATTTAAAAACAAAACAAAAACAAATCTTTGTATGGAGAGGGACCTAAAGGGTATTTGGATACAAATAAAAGTGACGTATGAAAACCAGTGGAGAAGGCACAGAATGGTTTGGGTTGGAAGGGACCTATAAAGTCATCTAGTCCAACCCCCCTGCAATGAGCAGCCATCTGTGGAGAGTTGAGGGTTCACTGACCAATTGCAAGGGGTCCCCAAAAGCAAGACTGGTGTCAGAGATGTACTTATTACGCTGCGTTCAGGGACACGGCGGGAGGCCACAGACTGGGGAGTGGGGGAAGCTACAGGCCAGTGTCTCGCAGGTCCACAGGAGACCTCAATGAGAAGCACATTGGTTGAGATCAGGCTGTGCACAAGGCTGGAAGAGAAAGCATGGAGGAGGCAGCTGCTTTAATCAATGCAAAGAGGGATAGTGGTAGATCCCAGGAGATTGGGGGTTGGACTAGATGATCTCCAGAGGTCCCTTCCAACCCTGACCATTCTGTGATTTCTATCAACACTCTCAAGCAGAAGCAAGGAGTCCATCACTCAAGTCCTCTGAAATAGTTGATAAAGGGGAAATGTGGGAAAAAATACTGCAAAAATTCAGCTAATTCAGAAGAAATAATAGTTAAAAAAATTAAGAATTTGCCTTCTTAAACAGCATCAGACTTCCTTTTAGGACATAGCGTTAACTAAGTTTCATGGAATCTGCAGCACAACCACCACGAAAGCTGCAGTTCTCACCCAGATACTGCCAAAACCTCTCCTTACCTCACGTTTGTAACAAAGTCTATCGCTTTAGGTGCTCAAAGCCTGAGGTTCCCAGAGCTCAGACCCCCAAACCCATCACTCACACAGGAGTGGCTCCAGTGACTTGAATATGGCTGAGCCTGGATGCTTGCAGGGGCTCAGCCCGCAGCAGGAGAGCACAGGAGATCCACAACTGTTTTCCCTGGGTTTGCTCCAATCCAGAGAAAACAAACACAGATACAATTAGCTGGGAGAGATGCTCAGAGCAATGCTGCTGTGATCACTGAACATCTACTTTCAAATTAATAGAAAAAAGGTCTCTCTAACTCCAATCAGCAAAACACCTGCAATGTTACCAAGGCCCCTGAAGTTGGTGGGATTTTCCCCGTGATGGGGGAAGAGATCTTGCCCAAATTCCAGGCAGGGACCTAGATCTTTCCCACCTTGCCTTATTTTAAAGGCAGGCTGGGCTTCTTGACTTCATTAGCACTATCGTCTGAAGCCAAGATTTCAATTTTTCATCTTTTTCATAGAATCATAGAATTTTTGTAAGAATAGTCACAGTCCTGGAGACACTGTCCTAAAATAGTCAAAAAGTTATTTCTAGTCTTCTACCTGGCTACAGCAAACCTATTTCCTCGTCCTGTTTCCTCTGCATCTTCTCCAAAGATGCACCACCTAAACAACCGCTGCAATAAATCGTATGCACTGAGGCCAAAACAAGCAGCCGACTTAGTGCAACCGCTGGGATATTAACCTTTCCCTGTTGCTCGACTTCCCAGGTTAGATGAACGATGGGAATGGCAAAATAGTATTTATTTTTCTAGAGCAAGTACCCTCTCTGATACACGTATATTTAGGAGAAAGTAAGCATATGCCGTTTTCTTACAACACATATCATAACCAACACTGCCTATAAAAACGGTTGATTAAAATAAGCTTTTATAGATACCCAAACTCCGCCTGCTCACAAGTCGGGATCATCTCAAACAGAAACAAAGGATATTTTTATTTCTGAAAACTAGATTCAGATATTTCTGATGCTGATAAAAGCTTAAGTGGGAGAATATAAATAAAAAGCACCCCTCACTAGACAGATTGGACAGCGAACTTAAATGACTTGAAACCTACAAAAGAAATCAATAAACACATTAAAGGAACAGCGACTCGATGGAATAAATTGATCTAGTCAGTTATATAACAAGTTTTGATGACTTTTATGGAAGCAATTTAGAATTTTAACTTTGAAATCATACTGGTTTTCATGATTCACAAGTTGGTTTTCTTTTAATATTTCACTGTTGCTATAAAATACTTACACATTTTATGTAAAATAATACTTTGAACTAACAACTTTAAAGAATCAATCACTGGCATTTTCCTACATTACTTTGAAGATATGAACCAAAAACCTGCAGGGTACACTTCAAAAAGGCAGGCTCCTTTAACTCACACTTCAAGCTTTTGGTCAATTGAATTGCTTTCACCAAACGAGACCTTTAATCAGACCGATCACGTTGCCTTAAAACTGGAAGCTGGAGCAGTTCTCAAGCTATAATCCTCTCTAAAGCTTTTGAACAAGATTTTTTTTTTTTCCCCCTATTGTAAATACAGTTATCTCTTGGGAATACATCAAATGAGAATGGGGCATGATAAAAGATTAGGGTCTTGTTTTAAGCTGGTGTATTTCATTGCTGCTCTGCTGAAGGTGGGTAGATCTTCACAGTTTCTACCGCCTGAAAATCTGGCGCTTTGGGCTGAAAGATGTCCGACACGTAGTCCTTGTACATGGGGCAAAAGCCTTCCAAGAGAGAGACGGGTGAAATCGCAGCCCCGGCAAAGCCGACGGTAGTTTTGCCATTCATTTCAGTGGCAGCAACCTTTACTCAGGCTTTGGCTCAGTACAATCTGTTCACACTCACGAAAAACAAGGATGCTCGACATTAGCTGCAGCGGATGATGATACAGTTTGATGCTCAAGAATTAACAGCAAGCAGGCACATGACTGTTCACTGAGCTAGCAAAGGATTTATGCTCTTCTATTTGCAGGAAGATGAAATCATGCCTGTGAGATTTGACGAAAACTCCCTTATCTGGGTGGCTGCAGACGAGCCTATCAAGCATAACAGTTTCCTAAGCCCCAAAATTTTAGAGCTTTGCGGGGATCTTCCAATTTTCTGGCTGCGACCAACATATCCCAAAGGTAACACTTCTTTTATTTGAAAAGTATGTTATCCCTCCCTTCATCTAAACGCCTTCCCCAAATCAGGTTTGCCACTGAGACTTGGACATCTGGGCAACCAGGATCCGTTCCTCCCTTGCCCAGCCTGTCTTCCCAAGCCCTTGTGGGTTGGTGCCAAGATTGCGGGTTTGGAGTTTATCCACACTTACTAGACATTTTCCATACTTGTATTTCCTGAGACAATTTATATAGCTCACGTGGGTAACTTACTGTGAGATGAAACATTCCCAGGGAAGTCAGCTTCCTTCTACAGAAGGACAAGACAACGGCTTAAACTAGCCCCCAAAACGTTTAGGCAGCTGATACCAGGTAGCAGGAACACTATACTTGGCCAAGAGCTGGGGAATATCAAGTTCCTGATCTGGGACCATAGCCTGTCCTGTTTTCTATGCCGCTTCTCCAGAGGATTTCAGTGGAGTAGAATGACGAGATGCTTTAGCTAGGCAACTGGTCGATGAAATTTATGAGGTCCTGGGGGCAGTCCCAGGACTGAAGTGCTCCCATCACCCACAGCCAAGCTTAGCAAAAAGGTGTTCAGGAGTCACCAGGGAGACGGCAACTTCTCTAGCTAACTTCCAGACCTGGGAGGAGAGGAGAAGGCTTGAAAAGATTTAACTCCTCCTTGGTCCAGTTAATATTGGAACACTCAAACAGGGTGGGTGAAAAAAAAAAAAAAAGAAAAGGAAAAAAAAACCCCACCACATTTTAGAGCACCTATGGATCCAAACTGCCAGTATTTTCCACTCTTCTCATGATCTGGCATATCCCACGGGGAAACAAAGAGCAGTATCAAAGTTGTCCAGAAGCTGTTTCCTCTAGTTTCACCAGCTGCCCTTGGGAGCAGAGCACCAGTCTGTCACAAAGGCACTTTAAAAAATGAGATGTGTATGACTGGTCTTGCTAGTGCTGGCAACTGCTGCCGAGTTAACATCAGTGACCACAGGGTGGGTCAAAAAAAAAAGACCAAAACCCAACCAAATCTCCTCACACCTGTTTCACCTAAGGGGGAGGAAGAAGGGGGAAAAAAGGCAATCTCACACCCCTTTGGACTGACATCGGATACGGACACAACACAGGAAGGCAAGCAGCTCCCATGGGGATGCTCATCAAGTTTGCCACCACACAGTTTTGTCTTTCCTTCTGCCCCTCCTCCCCTTTTTAAAAATATTTACAGAAATCGCTGAAACCTTACATAATGCGTGGATAAATACAAGGACACGCTGAAGATAAGATTATCCCCCTGTGATTATTTCTTCAGATAACCAAAGGAGAGCAATGAAGAGAAACAAACGCCAATCAGAATCAAACTTTGATACGGAAGACTTGGAAGCTGCTACTGAAGAAGTAAACACCAGATCGCCCATCACGCAGCTGACTCGAGAGCTTGATCACCAATCTAATGAAACCAGGCCAATGGGACAAGAAACCGATCAAACACTTAATCCAGACAACCCATATAATGTAAGTATTTTCACTGTAATCTTCTTTCAGAGCCCAAGACTGTTGTAGACAGTCAAATACTGGTGATGTGGGTTTTGTCTTTCTTTAATCTGCACAGTCTCTGGTTGTTCAGCTTTTCTCTGAAAGTAGAGACTTGTAAAACACCTTCTAAAACGTTCAAAAAAGTCTTCCCCCAGTCCTCTTCTCTCTCCCTCAACCCAGTTTTCATTAGACTTCAGTCTGAAACAAGCACAAGTGCTGGAGGTGGCAAAATTACGGCAACTGATGCCAAGTGGCTTTTCAGGGTTCAGGTCCATGCGGACGCAGCGCTAGAGAGATCCATCAAGGACAGCACCATCAGAAAACAAACCAAAGCTGCTGTTGATCAGGCAGCTGATCCCCATCATGTACTGCCAATGTACAGAAAAAGTCAAGTAGCTAGAAACATACTTTGCCCTCAAATAGAAATTAGTATCAGAAGTGACTATTACAGAGGAAAGCAGTAGTCATGCCTGGCTGCAAAGAGATTAGGGTTAGGACAAATAAATCTGTCTTCTAAGCATCTTCTCTATCAGAGTAAATGGCCCTAGTCTAGCAAGCGATTCTCAGAGGAGAACCTGTTTAGAGACAGCAACAGTGGGTGGAGGATGAGAATCACGAAATTTGCTCTCGCTCAAGACGAAGCAGCCCACAGAAAGAGCACAGGAGCCGCCACGCTGAGTCCCAACACCTTTGCCGCGCTGCAGGAAAACCGACTGTACAGTAGGCACCTTCCAGTCTACTGCACCAGCGCCAGACAATTTACACCCACCATTTGGTGCAGCAGGAGTAAGTCATTTTAATACAACACTGTCACAAGATAAATGCCTCCTGCTTTGGAAGTAAGTCCCAGCTCTGACTTGACATTTATGCAACAGCAGGAGATCATTATACTGTGACAGCGTTCTGCCGAGTTGACATCCCTTAATTAAACTTAAATTAATCACTCCAAATAAAGTGGATCTAAATCGACTCTCTCACGAGGTCAGTAAAACAGCAGTGGCACTGGAATGTAAGTTCTCCTCACAGCTACTAACGTGACCATGTCCATGGGGTCCAAGCTGCCCTGTCTCTGGAGGGCAGTGCCAGAACAACTGCCGCGGGTCCCTTCTTCCAGCCAGAGGGACCCTGGGCCAAATGGAGAATGTCTCCTCAGATACGGTCACTGGACTTCCCTCAGCCTGCAGGGTGTGATTCACCTTCACTAGCAGTAATTGCATAGATGCCCATACCCAAGCTTTCTTTAGAGACAGATTCGTTCAATTCAAAAGGACCACTCATTACACTGTAGGTCTCTCCCGTAGATGAAATGAATCCTCCCTAGAACTACTTCTCCTCACCCACTATGAGTGGAGTCTGGATGATGAACTCAGGTGTAGATCACACCACAGATATCTGAATTCAAGGATGATTAATCCTGCCTAAGGGAGGGACACCCTCCCTGCTCTCAGGGCTGGGGGCCCGAACGACACTGAGCTGTCACTCGTGTCCTGTACAAGCCCAGACAAGAGATGGCACCTTTCTGTGCCTCACCTTTTCGGTGGGCTGCTAGTTTTCTGAATGAAAAATGCTCAGGCAAAAAGCTAAGTGTTACTCCAGCATTTGCTCTTTGCTGCTGCTTTTCTTGCAATAACACCAATGGGAAAATGAGTTTCAAAAAGCAGAATATCCGGGTTACTTTTTCTCCCAGAAAGGAGGGAAGGAATTTTGAAGGGTGAAGGCAGTAGCAAGAGCCTGCTTTTATATCTTTTATGCATGCCTTGCTCCCTGTAACTCCTTACTGTCAGATACAGAACAGGCAGAATTCTCACTGTCCACAATGCACCTAAGTGTGGCAGACGGGGAAAAAAATAACAGACTGAAAGACAGGGGAGAAGTATTCAGAAAACTTCAGGGTAACAGCTTACTGAATAGTTTCCTAGGAATGCTGTAAAAAGCATTAAAATACAAAAATTAAAACAAAACATTAAAAACACAGCATACGCTTCAGACATTGTCATCTACGTAAAAGACCCAGATAACTGTCTTGAAGTCTTTTCCATCACTAGTATTTAAAACTTGGGAGTTTACTGCTGCTGGATCTTTTGCAAGGACTGTAGAAAAAAAAAAAATGAAGTTAGAGCTCCGTGTTTTTTCTTTCCATTTTACACGGGTGACTGCACCAATTCTACGCTTCTACCAAACAGAGCAAGACAAAAGAAAGAAAAAAATAAATAAAGCAAGATGCACAGGTCAGTTAGTAGGAGTTCTGTTAACTTCAACAGGACCAAGATTTCCGTTTTTACCCTTGTAAGCTTAACAGGAGCATTGGTATATTCTATATTCTCTGAGAATAAGAGCACCAGGATGACCTTTAATATTTTCCATTTCAGCAACTGGAAGGTGAAGGGATGGCTTTTGACCCCATGCTGGATCACCTAGGTGTGTGCTGCATTGAATGCCGACGAAGTTACACACAGTGCCAGAGAATTTGCGAGCCTCTCATGGGCTACTACCCATGGCCTTACAACTACCAGGGCTGCCGTACCGCCTGCCGAATCATCATGCCCTGCAGCTGGTGGGTCGCTCGCATCATGGGTGTCGTGTGAGAAAAAGCATCCTCCAGACCCTTGACAAAATAAGCAGGAATGCAATGACAACAAACTGGTAAAAGACTACAACCAAAGCAGCAGTACCAATCCTGGCTTTTAAAATCAAAGTGTGTGTTACTGCAGCTAAGTCAGATATTCTAACTGTAAATAAAAATTTTAAGTTAACATTCCATTAGCTTTACAAGTGACAAGGGTATACTAGCACTTACTGAATTCAAAAACTAAGACATCCCAAAAAAAAAAGACAATATTAAACTTTGCTCACAAACTGGTTTAGCAGTCCAGATGCTTGCTCATAAATCCAAATTCAGCCTTTCATAACAAAACCCTCTCTTTCCGAGCTAGATGTGAAAATTTACGTCCAATTAGGCAACTAGCTCAACTTGTACACTTGGGAGTACCTTTCATCCATGTAGCTTACTTAAATAAATCACAAGTTAAGTCGCTCCCCGTTGCTATTCATACCGAGTTGCCAGGTCATTATGAATGGTTATAAACCAATTACAGCATACCTTTCCCACAAAGCTGCTCCAGGGGACACGGGAAAGCGCATATTGTGCTAAATCGGAAACAAACGGCAGGAAAAGGGGCTGCGGAAGGGAATGTGCGTGGCCGCACAATCAAAACCCTTCGCACATCCCAACATCAAAGAAACCCCAGCATCAAGAATCTTGTATCCATGATACCACTGTGGTGTCTAACAAGTATCTGCTATCCAGCTACTACGGCAGAAGTATTTACATGCAGTTGCAGACCAAAGAGTCTCAAGACCCTTCAGAATCTACAACAGCCACTGTATTTATAAATCCTTGAACTAGACACTTTTGACACAAGATTACAACCCCTCTTTATTCCACATGGATAGCAGCCATTCATGCTAGCTCCTTTAGCTTCGCTGAAGCTAACCTCCGTTCCCTGTAAGAGAAATTGCTTACCAGTAACGAGAAAAGAAAGAAATTAAAAAAAAAAAAGGGGGTTCTAACCTCTTCCTTTTTGCTTAGGCAAACTCTGCAATTATTGGGATTGATCCTATTACGTATTAAATCTCTAAGGAAGGTACTAAGCTGAAACACTCACAAAGATGGAATGACTTAGGATTTCTAACCTTGAAAAACAAAAGTAGAGGTATTACACTGCCTTCATCCATACTATACACCTTGAACCCTACCACTGAGTTTATGGAGCCATCTACCATGGGCTTTATACATAGAATGGTCCCATTTTTCTTAAAGTTCAGTTTCTGGAGCATTCATTTTTGTGACTAAACAGCTCTTGAGATGTTGCAAGCCTAGTAATGTTATTAACACTGCGTGACACCCAGAAAAGAGGAATTAATTTGACATAATCGTGGCTTAAAGAAAATAAAGACAACCTCATGTGGAATGCTAAACTGCATATCTAAAAAGCAGAGTGTTAAATGAGAATAAGATGAGAATAGAATTCAGTATTTTGCTCTATTGTAGTTTTTTTTAATATAAGCTTCACCTTCCCTTAATCTGAAGAACAGACTCGCTTTGAAATATTTAAATTAAAAACTTCTTAAAGTGGGATTTCAAGGCCCGTTAAATTTGAGTTTCTGCTGTTTAAAATGAAAATGACCTTGATCATTATGTTGTTTTAGAAGTACATCATTCATATGCTTAGAAGAGTTGGTTTTCCTTTTGTTTTTTTTTTTACTGCAGATTAAACAAATACATTAAAAAATGGCAATTGCCTTCTGTGCTTTTTTCAATGTAGAAAATGTAACAGTACCTTTACATGCACATTCAAAAACAGTCTGAAGAGGAAAACAAGGGGATCAGCAAGTGAAACACTGAAAGCAAAGAGAAGAAAGTGTGACTGTATATACAAACTTGACTGTTGCTGTCTTTTGCAACTAAGGCCATCTTGAGGCAACCCATGACCTGCTTCTCCGTGTCTCCCCAGTAAAAAAAAAAAAAAATCAAAAATAGAAAATAGTTGCCTTCTTCAGAAGACACTAAAACACGATCTTGTAGGTGATTTCCACATCTACACATTCTTACGAAATTAACTCTTAAACAAAAGCTTGTATCAGTTGTTTTCTATTGGCAGTCACAAAGCACGTAAGAAGTAAAAAAAGCACCCTACTCATGGACGCATTAAACTGTCACATACAGCACATATGTCTTGAGAACTCCTCTGTACACACCATGCCAAGAAAGGCTCACAGTGATCCTAAGAGAAGCAGATACACTACTTACATGGTCTGTGACTTGTAAAATTGCTGGAACTACAATACTACCAAAGTACAACACAGAGGGCACAATTTATCCATTTCCAGAAGAAATGCAACAAAATACCTTCCTCAACCCATGCTTCAAGTAAGCAAATTTTTATTTACCTATATATTGTATTCAAAGAAAAAAAAAAAGTAAAGATCTCTTGCTGCAGCAAGGTTGAAAAATCTTATTTAAACGCAACATCTAATTTTGAAGGAAACATTCTGAGGCGACGTAGGAATGACAATAAAACCAATGATCCAGAAGTATGAAAACACGTAGCAATATTCCCCGCAGTGGTGGCTCAGACTACGGTTCTAACTATCCGCAGCAATCCTATTCACCACTGTACAGCATTTATTACCAATGTTAAAGACAAGTTTTCCACTGCCACTACAAATATAATACCTTGCACACTAAAGAGGCAACAACATGTCTGCATTTGGGCGGGTGGGGAGGGGGGACGTTCCTGGAATCTGACCCTGCACTAGCAGAAACCAGTTCAAAACCTTCCTTTGGCCAAAGCTTAGGGTAGGAGGAAAGAGAGAGGGATGAGCTTTGTCACCAACAGTGCTTCCCACCACAGGTGGGTGGATGTTAGTCAGAGCACTATAATTCTACTATCCTTAAACTTAATTACCCATGTGATTGTGTACTAGGAGGATTAGGATGGCAAAGCAGATTACAGCAGAGAAAGGGGATAAATTCAGGCTGGTGGAAAAGAGAAGGAAAACACAGAGCCATAGGGTTAAAAAGACTGAAAGCCAGTGACGGGAAGGCAGGAGTCATCTCTTTTCTGCATCTACAGTCCCCTTTTTCCCCACCTACAAGGAAAGAACCTAAGCCTCTCCCTTTGTCCTTTTTGATACAGGAATCATCCTCCACTTGTACCTACACTGAGAAAGTAAGATGAAGCTGGTAAGTGTGTAAGGGGGGAAATCTGACTTCTGCCTCCCGTGTAACAATTCACCCTTGCTGCAGCACAAATAAATTCCAAGAGTTTCAGTGAAGAACAGACTGATCACTTGTTCCATGCAGTGCAAAAAAAACCAAACAAACAAAAAAAAAAACCAAAAAACCAAAGAGCCCCAAAATGATGTAGAGAAGCATAAAACTACAGTTGGCAAAGAACAGATTGTTGATTGGCATATCGGGGTGGACAGAATCTCTGCTCAGAAAGCGCAAGGGTTAGACTGAAACTGCAGCATCACCATCTTCTGCTTCTGAGAGGCTCAACCGATCTTTTACAAACACTGCACATATACCAAAGGTGAGGGAGGCAGCCTTGAGCTACAACAGAGAGGCGTTTTCTATGACCCCCCAGAACCGTAGCAGAGAGTAATCCCATCTGTGGTATTAAATGGGAAAGCTACTATTACCTCTTGCTGTCCTGTTTCCATATTAGCAACAAGACTACAAACCAGAGCACTGAGGTGAAACTGCCTGGGTCTTCTAGACAGTACCATCTACAGATGACCAGAAGGCTTGGAAAAACAAAAAAAAACTCAAGAGAAGTTTGAACACAATTAAAACATCATCCACTCCGTCCTCGCAGGCAGTTCTCTGCCTCCAGCCACCTCATTGCAACAAATTCCACTCACCCTCGCTAGTCCTGAAGGAAATTCCCTTTGTTACTGGTACCTTTCACAGCCCCTATCCAACCTCCAAGCTCCCTGCCAGCTCTCTCTCGACCTAGGGCTTCTGGAACCATTCTGTGCGTGTGTTTTGCCAAGAACAAAACATACACTGTTCACAAAGTTCATGAAGCACCTTCACACCAACTTCATAAGGAAATTTTGCCTTGCTTTAACCCAATCCCCTCCCACCAGAAAAACCCGAACAAGAACCCTCCATAAGGCAACAAGAGCTGCCATTATTGGTTCACCTACATTGGTTCCACCTAAAAAGGGGGAACACCCACAGATTATCTGTCTGTGCTCAGAAACATGCTGGAATTACGTTTAGACCTGCAAAGTTGGTTTACAGGATTGAGATGGACAGGGAGGTCTACCACTTGATTGCTACAAGTTTAAGACCAAAGCTAAAGCATTATATTTGCATTACATATGCGACAAGAGTACCTATATAGCAATGCATTTTATTTCACTTTTTGCCTTAAGCTAAGTGAATTGAATCCCAAAGCAGTGAACCAGTACCCACTTAATACAAGACTATATTGTGCTTATCTGATGAAATATTCCCATGGTCTTTCTGTAAGTGAAAGTAGACAGAGGAACCCTTACTGTGTTCTTTTCAGTAAGAACGAACAACTTGACTGGCAGAAAACATCCTCAAATTACTTTTTCGTTTCTATTTAAGAGATTTTTATCTGGGCTTTTCCCATAGCAAGTCTTTGCTAAGCCCTGTTAAGTGCTCTGAATGACATTTATAAAGCAAGCCTGGCCAGGAGACAAGAACCCAATTTTGTGACAAAGTGAAGCACTCAGACATTTGTCTTCCTTCTACATTAGAAAGGAAGAAATGCCTTTCAGAGCATAAATAAAAAGCAGCAAAGCACTTATCCAGGAGAATCGAGTTCAAGTCCCTGTTCCAAATCAAGTCAACTTCAATGTTAGCATCCCATATGGATGGCAAATGCTCTAGATATTGAGCAATCAGCTACTCAGAATTCTCTGAAGGGCAAGAAATTCCCCACTGAAACTAACAAATCTTCACTGAAATATGCCAAAAGTATACCCTTTGAGAAACTCCTCCAAGAAGCAGACATTGCTCAGTAAGAGTCAAGAGGTAAGACACATACAAAAACCTTCCTAAATACAACCCATCTCCCTTCATTGTATTCAAAGCCCAGGATAACGTTCAGTTCTGAAGGTCATCAAATTCAAGCTTTGGAAAACATGAGTCCATTCTGGAGAAAAAATGATTCAAAAAGAAATCACTGCCCAGGCTTGCACTATGGGATAATCATGATCTAAGCGCCATGAAGAAACTGCAGTTATGTCAAGACTGTAGTCTACAGCTGCCAAGTATGACATTCTGAAGTTCATAGCTATGGCATGCATCCCAAAACAAGCTCCCATTTTAAGATTTGTGAGATTTTAAAATCTTGGTATCTACCTACTGCACATATATAGTAACAACACCAGGAAAAAAAAACCCAGTGCACTTCCCCACCATCACTGCAAAACCTAGATTCCTAGTCCTGAAGAGCAACAGAATACATCCTTTCTTCCTCCTCCTTAGTTTTCAATCATCTCTTACAGACATTTATTACTGTAACAGCTGCAGACTTCACTTGTCCTATTAAAACACCTGTTCTAATAGCCTTTATATTTTACCAAGCTAATCCAATTGTCACTGTAGTAAAATAACATATCAAATACAAAGAAAACAGAGAATAACAATCAATCTGGAAAAGCTGGATGAGGGGACAGAGCGTATCCTCAGGTAGTTCGCTGATGATACCAAACTGGGAGGGGTGGCTGACACTCCAGAGGGCCGCGCTGCCATCCAGCGTGACCTGGACAGGCTGGAGAGCTGGGCAGAGAAGAACCTAATGAGGTTCAGCAAAGAGCAAGTGCAGGGGCCTGCACCTGGGGAGGAAGAATGCTAAGCACCAGTATAGGTTACAGGTGGACCTGCTGGGAAGTAGTTCTGAGGAGAAGGATCTGGGGGTCCTGGTAGATAGTAAATTATCCATGAGCCAGCAATGTGCCCTTGTCGCCAGGAAGGCCAATGGAATCCTAGGCTGCATAGGGAAGAGTGTGGCCAGTAGGTCGAGGGAAGTCATTCTCCCCCTCTACTCTGCACTGGTGAGGCCACAACTGGAATACTGTGTCCAGTTCTGGGCTCCCCAGTTCAAGAGGGACAGGGAACTGCTGGAGAGAGTCCAGCATAGGGCGACTAAGATGATTGAGGGATTGGAGCATCTCCCTTATGAGGAAAGGCTGAGAGAGCTGGGACTCTTTAGCCTGGAGAAGAGAAGGCTGAGGGGAGACCTTATTATGGCATACAAGTATCTAAAGGGTGGGTTGAAGGAGGATGGACCCAGACTCTTTTCAGTGGTTCCCAATGACAGGACAAGGGGCAATGGGCACAAGTTGGAACATAGGAAGTTCTGTTCAAATACACGGAAAAACTTCTTTATGGTTCGGGTGACAGAGCACTGGAACAGGCTGCCCAGGGAGGTTGTGGAGTCCCCTTCTCTGGAGATTTTCACGACCTGCCTGGATGCAGTCCTGAGCAATGTGCTCTAGGCAATCCTGCTTTGGCAGGGGAGTTGGACTAGATGATCTCTAGAGGTCCCTTCCAACTCTGAAAATTCCGTGATTCCGTGAAGCCTAGGGTAGGCAGGAAAGCAAGGAAAAGTAGCAAACTTAAAGCAGCATCCAATGGTTAGCAAGGAATGAAGTCACCTTCAGGGGCCTGCCAATACTTGCAATTCATGGGGTTTTCTACAATCATAGAATACTCAGGTATCTCTGAATTCCCAAGAGACAGTGGTGCGTGGACTATGCATGTTTACTCCAACTTTGTAAGTTCACATTCCCTTCACAGAATCACAGAATGGTTGAGGTTGGAAGGGACCTCTGGAAGTCATCTTGTCCAATGCCCCTGCTCAAGCAAGGCCACCTAGAGCCAGGTGCACAGGACCGTGTCCAGACAGCTTTTAAGCATCTATAGGCCCTTGCAGATCTGTATCCAAGCACAGATGTTATTTCTTACATTGATCAGTTCTTTTTCTGTGAATACCGTTATTTAAAATTTTATCATGATGGAAAAGCTAAACTGATGGAAACAAGGACGCACGGGCTCATCTCTAAAATATGAAGTTTCTGATATTCTGAAATAACAGAACTTAAAACAACTGCTTGCTATCTTTGATTTCAAGCAATTGCAATAGATCCTTCTTTTTGAATACAGAAGGCAGACAGAGGACCCACTTTTCTGTGGAAATTTCCAGCCACAACTGATTTTCTCCCTTCCATCACAGACAACTGTAGTTCAACCCATTACCTAGGTGGAAGGACTCCATAAGTAGAAATTTTGTGTCTGCATCAAGAATAGCAATCTCATCCTCTTCACTGAATGCAAGTTTTGTTTCTACACATGCCAGTTGCTTCTTTTTAAAGCAATGTATCCACATCCTTACCCATATGCTTTAAGTGATTCCCCCATTGAAAAACAAGATTACTAAAAATGAAATGAAGCAGCTTCCGTATAGAAAAAGTTATATTTACAGCTTTATTTAGCAGAGTTAAAGAGCAAACAATTTTAACACTGTTGTTGAAAAGTGTTTTGACCCAAAGTTGCCAAGATCTAATAAGTTATTGAACAGAAATATTTGGCGTAAGGCAATAATCCTGACCAGCCCATTAGAGATCACCCCATCCCCAAAGAGCAGAGCTGATAAAGGCGGTAGAAAATTTAGGCTGTGATTGACTCAATTTCCAAAAATTAGACAGAGATGATGAAAATAGGGTTCCACTCTTGAGTATATCTTTAACATCTGCAGATGAAGGAATTTCTAAAGCACACGAAATGCAAAGACAATTCCTGTTTCCAAGGGAACATTCAGTGCTTTGAATCCAAGAATGCTATGTCCATACACAGTGGTCAGTACATGACTATGGCAACACATAGATGGTAAAAGATTAAAAACAGGATTAGAATTTTTTCCATTCCATGTCATCAGGAGGATTTACTTCTACCTTCCTTTTACCAACATCAGACCAGTTGGTGCTCAGAACTGTGCCTCCAGACTCCATCTGCAATATGAGAGAAAGCTTGTTTAGTTTGCTGGAGGAATTCTAGCAACATAAAAGCCATATTTCTTATAGCAGACTAATAAATTCTCAAGAAAGGTGAAGAATTTAGCTTCATGTAGAAATAAGTTACACAGGAATTATGTGTATATATAGAATCAAATTCGACAAAGCCATCATTCAATAATCTTCAGCCCAACAATACTTTGATCAGTACTGGATACAATGAGATGTTAGTTCATTAACAAGAAGCTTTTAAAAGGTCAGTCAGGTTCTCGCATATGAAGGCTACAAATAAAAGGAACTAGATATAAACAATTGAAAGGAATTCGATCCTTTCAGTCATGGCAACTCTTCAAGTTCTAGATGAGCCAAAAACTGCATTTCCTTTGATAACACTGACTGAAACAAAGAGACCATTGACAAAGCACAAGGTTCACTGAGGCACAAAGTTGGACTTAAAAAGTCATATTCGTCAGTGTACAATATCATAGCTTTCAGCGAGACTCCTTATACCAGTGTCTCCAACAGAATCACTACCATTCATTATAGGGCCAAGCTAGAGGCTTCCCGGATCACGCAAAGTTTAGTAAACTGTGTCAGTGTGCAGTTACACATTTCTTCAAAGAAAAAGAGGGAAGACTTACAAACGATTTGTTCATGGCACGTTTCACTTCATCTGTACCATCTGAATAAATTTGCTGGAAGAGTTTATTTAAAGCAGCATCTCCTTCTAACTTCTCGTTCTTCTCCTCTTCCTTGATTTCAACTACCAATTTGTCCCAGTTCCTCGTATAGTGAGAGGATGATGGATATAAGTGCTGAGTATCTGAAAACAGAAGTGTTAGTTAACTAAGCATTTTCTCATGACTTTTAGAGCAGCAGATAACACATAGATATATATGTATCCGACAAATCAGAGACAATAATGAAACATGAATCTGAAAACGCAAATGGAATCTTCCCTACTGATATAAGCATTGCAGTAACAAAAATAAAGGAAACTAAGAAATGCTAGAGACTACATTCAGCAGCTGCAAAGTTTACTTTTAAATAAACAGTTACATAATTTAGTTATCCAACAACAAAGTGCTGGATAACAGCAACACAAATAACAAAAGTCAAACAGCACAAATAGTAGAAGTCAAACTGAGGCAGAAGATATTGGCTGACAGTAAGAAAAAAACAAAAAAAAGCTGGCAGCCTAGAGCCATACGAAAATTTGAACTAAATTTAAAAAAATATCTGAAATCAATAAATCAGGAAATTCAAATTCTCTCAAAGATAGAGTGGTAATCTGTCTTGAAAAACTGCTAAAGTACTACTTTTCAAGAGAGATGGAATACTGGAGTAAATAATAATTAATTTAAGCAACAATAGATGGATAACAATGCACAGAACTGCAAAACAGTGACCAGAACAGATAGCCAAACAGATAAGCCCTGAGGAATTAATGACAAGCATATATCTTTAACAATCCATCAGATTAATGGAAGTTAAGACTAAATTTAATACCTAAGTTTTAGCAATGCCCTGCAGACGACTTCTGTCAATTCTTGGCAGTAAAAACAAGACTATTAAGCTTTTTATTGCAAATATGAAGCTGTGATTTTATTAACAATATTTAACACAAAAATATTATTAATAACTGCAAATAACTTAATACAAATAAACAATTTAATACTTAATAGTTCAGAGAACAAACCTGCTGTAAATTGCTTTAACTTAGGAGAATCTCCCTGCCCCTCCAGCTTCTCCCATCTTACAGCCTCTGGCTTCTTCATTTTTATCTCAACCTACAAAACACAAGACAAAGAACAAATTAATCCAGATGGCAGAGTTCTGCCAAATAGGGTTGAATTAGTTGGATCCTGTACCAGTAAGAAAATAAATTTGCTTTTAGAAACACAGTCTCTAATATGAAGCCTGTATTTAAATTTACCTACCTTACAATATGAGGTTACGTGACTTCAAGTCATGCATCAGCTACACTCTTATGTGGCTGCATAGCTCTTTTATCAGACTTCTACCCTTTTGTTTAGTACCACTTACCTTCTTTTGCTTACTATTCACTTGATTCTTTTTGTAAATTATGGTATCCCAAAAGTAATGATCAGTCCCAATGTCTCCACACCGCCAGGCACCAAGGTATTATCTTCTTTAAGAACCCAATTCTTGCTAGTCAGGTCTAATAATTAAATAGTACTTTTGAAGGAATGCAAAATCCAACTTTATCTAGGTTTACGTTCCATTCACCAAAAAATTTCATATTTGATATGTAGTGCATAAACCAGAGAAACACCCCGGGACTATGCAGATCTTCCCACTGGAGAAGTTCAGAAGCTGTATTCATTTGGTTCAATGAACACACACCACTATGGAGAAAACTGTCTAGTATTCATTGACAAAACTGGCAATTAAAAATGGATGTGGTTGCAATTATCATATGAGAAACAAAATTAAGTGAAGTATGTCATGCCCTATTCACAACTACACATAATCCTGTTAGACAACCATATTGAAATGTTTTTTTCGTAATTAACCTTATCCTTTGGTTGCAGGATTACAAAGTTGCAAAACAATGTCTGCAAAACAAGGACTGTATAATGTCACTCCAAACAACAAACTCACTTAAGAAAATGTCACAAAGTTCATACGATGCTATTAATTAACTGAAATCAGTGCTTGCTAAACTTTACCAGCTCCTTATTTGGGAACAGCTCAGCAGAAGCGAGTTCTTAGTTCTACCTAAAGCCACTATAACCTGGGGATCCCTGCAGACCCAAGAACAAAGGCACCACTGTAACAGCTAACCCTAGAGATCCTAACAGCAAGCTCCTGACACAGCATCATGTTGATCTGAAATTCGAACTTTATTTAATCCATTCTCCAAATCACTCACTGGTAAGCAATAGACTGAGCTACCTTATAAAAATAAAGAAATGAGCTCATTTAAGTTTCAAAGCTTCCATGTTTGCAATAGTGCAGCATTTTAAGAATCAGAGTATTCAATTATGATTGCTTCTTTTTATATTTGTTTCCCCTGGGGAAGCTATCGTTTCCCTAGACAAGTTTAAATACTTATTTTCCACCACTAACTTGTACTAACTGAGAACAACAAAAAGTTTAAGAAATGAGGCATGGAATGCTCTTCAAGGCAGGGGAGAGTTTCAGTTAAGTTTCTAAGTCCAACACCCACATACATTTGACTTCCCACTCACCGCGTCTGTTGGATTTCCAATGTTTTTAACAACTTTACAAGACATAAACATCAGGGTATCAGTTTTTAAAATAGTGGAAGTCACAGAACCAAAAATAATCAAATAAAAATAAAATACTGTACTACTCTAGTTGCTCAACCTACTGTCCCTAAAGAAGGCCTGTACTCCAGAGTTTAACATTGCAATCTGTAAGGATGCAGAGATTTCTGTTGGAACTATGCAGAAAAAGCATTCAACCTGTGCCAATGATTACTTTTCAGTACAACTAAAAAAGCCAGCAAAGGTTCCTTCACTGGACTCTTCTAAAAACACTTTGGAAATTACACCCTTAAAGTCCATTTTTGAACACCTACACTCATAAATCTAATGCTCCGCAACTACCTTAAGGAAGCTAAACTATTTGTATATCTACATATAAGACAAACACATAGTCCCATGAGTGCCAAAACTAGCACAGTTGGTTTTTTTTCTCCAATGGATTTGGATCTCATGAGTCAAACATATAAGTTAATTAGCTACTTAGACACTAATTAGTTACGAGTGAAACGTGAGTATTAATTTAAAACAACTTGTCTCTCCTCTGCTTCCTATATCACTCTTCTCAAACTGAGGAAACTATATTATCAATTCAGTTGCACATTTAAGTTGAGGAGGCCTTAATTTTAAGATTTTATACTCTGCTTGTTAGTGCATTCCTCCATATGATCTATTAAAAAAACAAACAAAAAAAGAGAGTAAATGCTTGATACTGAGACTGCTCAGCCCTATACCTCTTCAGTTTCTCTTCTGTTTGTTTCTTCCTTCACTCTTCACTTTCTCCTCTTACCCTTACACTTCAGGCTTTCCACCAATATCTTTCAGTATCTCAAATACAGACTATTTCATCCACACCAAGAATGACCTCTAATGCAGTATAATGCTTGATGTGAGCTACTAGACATGGACTTTTTTCTTCTCAGAATACAGCCCTCCTCAAAGAACCCTCAAAGACCTTTGGCTATTCAGAGTACTCTGCCCACGCGTAAAAAGATGAAAAAAAGGAAGATCTTTACTTTTGCTGCTCCACTAATCCCCCTCTCCTTTTTTAATCTGCTAGTCCTTACATCATCTTCTCTCAAACTGTCCCTACACTGGTACTACATGACAAACATCCCTAAGGAAAAGGAAATGCTACAAACTAATTCCCAGTGTAAGATGCAGATTTCTTAAATCTAAACCATTTCAACCCTGCCAAGCTAGAAGTATAGACAGCTGAAAAATTGAGACAGAATGTATTTATGACATGATTAAACCTCTACCCCATCTACTCCATCCACTTCAATTGAAGTTACTCATTAGGCAAAGTGGCAGGCAGGAGCAAAACTAGGGAAATCATTAGCTGTATACCATTATACAACCACATTTTCCAAAAATATAAAGCTATAAAATTTTGCTTGTGAAGGCACATATTTCTTCAACTTGAGAGCTTTATTTGATCTGAGGAGAAACAACTTTGCGAGTCCCAATTATGTGCACAAATGGCAATAAATGCATTTTAATGAACATTTTAAAGCAGATACTGATAGCTATCACACAGGCAAGTAACATATCAGTACGGACATTTGTGTCATATCTAACACATGAGTACTGTTAGCTTTTTCCTCTCCTTTGAAAAAAAATTCAGTACTCAGGCAAGAGAAATACATCAACACTTTGCCAACTACTTTGATTTAACATTTATATTTCATAAAACGTATGCCTGTGTGCCTCATGCCTACTTTAGAATAAAAGACAGGAAAAATTCATTGCAGATTAAATGCTTTGCATGCCACGTAAGGACAAGCCTAATTCCTCAGCCTCTCCTTGTAGCTCATGCCATGCAGACCACCTGACCATCTCAGTAGCCCTCCGCTAGGACTTGCTCCACATTAGTGCCTTTCTTGCATTGGAAAGCCCCAAAATGGACACAGTACTTCAGACGCCTGAAAAGTTCCAATGCAGAAATAATCCACTTTCTGTTGTAATTTTTCAGTTCCTGGTATTTTGGGCTCAAAGTGAGCAAAGCAAAAAAGAAAAGAAACATAGAATTTCGACAGAGTAATTAATGCACTACTTGTTTGAAACACTGAGAGAAATCTAGCCCTCTGAGAAGAGGGTCGAATGGGGGATTCATTGTCTAGAAGAAACGCCATTCACAGTGAAAGGATACAGAGAAATTTCTAGTCACAGAATTTTCTAGTCACAAAAGTAATCAATTTTTTAAAACCTATCAGATATTTAGAAAAGTTTGTTTGCAGCTTAATCCAAGCACTAGATATCAGAAAAGATGCCACAGTTATGCTCAGAAGCTATTCTAAATTATTTCACTGGTAGTATAACCGCACAAAACCCCCTCCCTTTAAGATGACTGGCATAGAAGAGCATTTAATCTAGTTTTAAGAAATAATTTCTCCCCTTAGCTACAGATAAACAAAATGCAAGTTAGCCAACATTAGCCAACATTAATTTTCTAGGTAGAAGCTTACTGTTAAAAAGTCTAAACCTTTGATGAACTACATTTCACTTGAACTTACGTTCTGGGACAGACATTGGCAGTTTAACTGAGAAACATTAAAAAGGGGAAGAACTTTTATCTTCCTCTCTAAAGAAGATTCTGGTATATACTGACAAGTTGCAAGATTTTTTTTCTAACTTCTACTTTGTTTTATGTTTTACAGTCCATGCTAAAGGAAAGTTCACTTACCACTGGCAAATTTGTGTCAAGCTCTGATCAGATGGATGAAGGAAGTCAGAACTGGAAAAGCTTAAGTTCAGCCATTAATTTTAAGATGCATCAAAAAATACCCTTTTAAATTGTGATGTTTTGCTATATCAAAGACACAAAAACGAGAATTCAGGGTTTCCAGTCACCTACTTAGTTATTTACTGAATACTGACTGCCATGTCAGAGTTGTAAATTAGAGTTGTAATTTTGCAATCATCTCATGTATTTTGTAATCTAAATTTAAGGGTAGGACAAAATAGCACTATCTTCTTAGAGGTAAGTTTGAATAGGTCATACATTTTAGATCATATGCACATACAGTTTTGGTATCCTAGTTATTCAAAGACCTTTTATACATTGCTTATATTCTGAATTCCAAGGTCTTTGGTCCATAACTTTAAACAAAATATACCCAGATGAAAATAACCCTGCAGTGTTACCACAAATAAATGAACATTAAAATTTTTATTCTGTAGTGAATATATTGTAACAGAAGGGATTCAGCGTGCACCTTTCAGTTTCTTTGCCAGTTATGTACTATGGAGAACTGAGTGCAAAAAGGTCAAAGTTTCCACCTCACTGATATTACATAGCAACTACTTGTTACAATTTTGAATTTTAGAGAATGAGCTAGCAATACAGATCATTTTGGTATTGTAATGCTCTTTCTCACTTCATCCTCAATGTAAACCACTGCTATTCCAATAGTTCTTAAATCCATCTTCTCTTAAGACAGAGAAAAACCCTCATGCATAGTTTATGTATTTATATAATGCATGGGTACTGACTTTTATGCTTGTTTAAAATATAGTTTTCTGAGTATTTACAAGTTTAAATCTGCCCCGTATCCATCTGCATGCATAAAGAAGAAGAAAAAAAAAAATCAAACTTATTTTGAGCCAAATAAATATCATGCCAATCATTGGGAAGGTTTCTTTATGGTCTAGCCAGGAAATTGCTCCAACTAGCCCTGCCTAAGAGATGCAACAAATTTCAGAAAATTATCCAACTCATATCTTGAATATCAGTTTATAATTTACAGAAAACACTCAAGAATATATAGGGGAGATAGAATCTGCATGAAAGCCTCACAGAGAAAACAAGTACATGAGAGCAGGGAAGTCTGCATTCAAGTGTCTGCAAGCAATTTAACGAAAATATCCAAAACGAGAAAGTATCTTTTACGGATCAGACTGCAACGGTAAGAACCAACTTTAGTTAAAATAAATCTGTTCCTCTGTTTATCTACTTGTGTACATTTGCCTCTGAATGGAGACTCTGAGGACAGTCCAAGAGTGTGTGAAACAGTTTCACTCTTTGCCTCTTCCCGGAGTTTGCAAGGCAAAATGTTGGTCTGAGGAAAAGAAACATTCCACTGATGCACACTACCATATTCTTGGCATGAAGCTGCTGAGAGCGTGCTTCTACCTCAGACATCTCTGTTCAGTAAAAAATGTCAACTGTAAAGGAGGCTGAGGATTTCTAACACCTCCTTGTTTGCAGCACAACTTTACCCCAGAACTGTCCTTGAATTAGAGATCAAAGAAACCACTTTTTACCACTTTTTCAAATGGCTCTAAATTGCTGCAAGTCATTGCTTGCAAAAAGCCCAAGCCACAGTAATTGTCCCCAGACTATTTGCAGATGCAAGAACAGAGGGGAAGAAAAAGAGAAAGCACTAGCTCAAGTTTCCTTCAAGTTCATAAGCACATATGCTAAAAACACATACTCATCCTCACACTCCTCTTCTAGGTCTAAGGAGAACAAAACCCTGAGCATCACCTAGAACACAACAGAAGACCTAGAGAAACTGGTCACGTTACACAAGTTTCCAACAGAACATGGCAGAACATTCCCCTGTAATCCCAAATACACTGACTGATAGACTGAACAAAAGAGGGAAAAGCAAGCAAGGCTGATTGTGCACAAAGAACTGTTTCAGAACATTAGAAATCCTTACACTATTTGTGCATTTCTACCTTCCTGCCATATTTTCTGGACAGAGACAGATCAGATAGTTTTGTCTTAAACATATTTAGTCATTCATTTTAAGTTTTTATGCCTTTTTCCTTTTATGGAGGGAGCACGATGATATTATACACCCTGAGCTACGGGATAACTGCGCACAAGCAACTTCCTAAGAGCAAACTTGCTCCAGCCTTTACGTTTTGGCTCCCTCTTCTGGAAAGAAGCAAAAAAAACCAAGTAGCACCACTAAAGGGTACCTTCCTCCTGTTAAAACAGTTTTCAGTGTGGCACAGTTTTTCCCCTACTTCACCCGACACCTGAACGCAACTGGGGATGACCACCAAAATACACAAAATCCTACCTATTGTGTACAAAGTCATGCTACATACAAAGACCAGATCAGCTTCCATATGCAAGACACAAATTTCAAATTATACGGTGCTTTTTGGAGCTGCTGTTACTTTTTGCTTGATCAGACTGCTACAATCAGACACGTTTGACAGATGAGGAGTATAACCAGTAATGTCAATTGATCTAGTTATGATCTATCAACTATGCTGTTCATGTACAAGAAAAAAAAATGCTATGCATACATAGCAATTCCCTCAAGAGAAGGACTCAATACAGTTGTATTCAGCATTTTCTCACACGAACATTAAGTTGAGGCCTTACATCATCAGAATTATATGCTGAACAACACAGGGTAACTCTAAGTAACTTGTGACTAAATGTGAACAGGAACCATAATCAAGTCAAAGCTGAACTTGCAAGTAGTGTTATCTATTAAATACCGAATTTTGAATTAGGTAAAAAAATGGCTCCAAGCATGGCAGTAATACATACAGCCACTATTAAAGGCAGTCTGTATCATCTGTAAAACTATTGACAATTAGAGAATACACAGTACCAGAATGCATAAAGAAAGAGATGAAGATTTTATCTCAAAACCAGGCTTCACCCACACATTATGCTGTTCTTGAGGTGGACTCAAGTGTTTTACCTCTTCTAGCTCACAGCTTGAAGTCAAAATTCTGCAGATTATGAACACTAATTTACTTCTGCCTATACAGAAACCATTCAAACACCTCCAAACATCTATCTATGCTACCTCTGTACCATTTGCTAGTTCTGTTCTTTTCCAGAGACTTTGTATCTCAGAGCTAGACACAGCATGGATTTATTGAAAGGCATAATTTCTATTTCATTGCTAGGAAAAAAACAATTCTTAAGGTATCAATTGCATTTTTCACTACTGTTAACGCTCCCTGAAAGAACCAATCCCAGAGTCTAAGTTCTGTCTGCTCTTTGCAGTTATTTTAGAATTTGTAATTCTGCAAATACAATTAAGGCTGTTTTCTCCTCCTGAATTTGCATCTTTACCTTTACTCCTTTGCATTTGTCAAGTGATGTTGAATTTTAGGCAGTATTGGGTAATCCTTCTCCAGCTTCTCTTAGTTAACAAAACACACAAGATTGTTCTACTGTCTGCCAGTTCTGTTGTTTCATCCTCCATCCATGGTATTTGTTTTATGAAGGTCATGGGAAAACCGAACTCTCAACCACATAACCTGCCCATACATTCCACTGTTTCCCCATATATTTCCTCATATAATTGGAAAAGAAAGACCGGACTCTTCATTGCCCAGTGAAGACTACACGATGCTAATGGCAATGTGGCTCACATGTTCAAAGGAGCAATACAAAATAAAGCAGTGTGAACACATGCAGTTATTCTTATCTGAAATTATTAATCCACAGGAACAGATTTGTTCCTATCCCATGAAAACACAATTTCTTTAGGAGTGCGTAGTAAAAAATTCATATAAATGGGAAGATAATGAGATTACATCTTTCTTTCCAAGTCCTTACAAAAGTCCTACAAATAATTTGTAAAGGGTTTGAGAAGTTCTAAGTAATAAGATAGTTTACTCAAAGTAATAACTGTGTATTTTCCAAACCACTTATGAGAACAAAGTACATACACAAAACTGTTGAATACTAGAAATTCAGATTTCTTTTCAAACACTAAGGCTGCACTATTCCCTTAAAGTGCTTAATGTTTTTCAAAGTAAAATATTCTAAACCTTTAAAGAAGTCTTTGCATGCTTAATGTAGACCTGCTTTTAAAAGTTCTTCTTCAGCCAGACTCCATCTGCTGGTCAGAACCAGAATTAGCTGGGGCTTCATTTAAATTGTATTCCTTCACTATGTTTTCACAGATGTCCTTATGGTGTTCTTTTCTGCAAGAACATGTTGAAGCACTGACTTCTGCTGTTAGAACACCTCCTGTGTTCTCTCGTATCCCGTTTTGTCTCAAAAATATTCTTTCACAATTATATAGGAACAGTAACATTTGGAAACAAATGCAAAATATTTACAATTCAGACACTGCCTGAACATAATTAAAGCTTTCACATCACTTTAGAAAACAGGCTCCAGACTACTACAGATTATTCCAGACATTAACCCAGGCTAGAGATGGCAGCATAGAAAGACAAAGTCAAGTTCAACAGTGCTCAGTAGCATGTAGATGCTTCATAAAAGTAACGGTAAACGTCAAGACAAGTGAGAAGTATAACATATGCTAGATGGGAACATAAAGCTAACAGGACCTCGCAGTTACTCCTATTGATAAGGTCCATGCCCACGCCACTCAAATTTATATAAATACTCATGGACCAGCAGATTTTCTACATACTTTGAGCACTCTGCTTATCTCCCACAGTGTAAGAGCTCATGTGTCTTAATCACATAACCTGTCCAGCTTCCTCAGTGCAAGGAGTGGAAAAACGAGACAAACTTTCTATGGCAATCCTCTCCTGTCATCTTGAAGTCCCTCTTGCCTGAAATGATGCAAGAACTATTATAGGTACCTTTCTGAGAAGGAAACAGGTAAAATGGAACACAAGAACACAAAAGAATTTCCAAAAGCTCTGCAGAGCCACTGTTGAAATACAAGGAAAGAATCAACAATACATTCCTGCTTCAGAGATTCGGGCTTGATGCTACAGACAAAGCATATATCTGTCTATGTGTTATACCAACAATATATGCTATGCCAGACCACAGTCAGTTTCTTATTTTTCTATACCTGTAATGTAGAAGAAACAAAGCGCTGAGACCAAAGCATTCTTTCTCACACCATGCAATTTTCAAGTGTCTCCAAGCAAGTACTATTTCCAGGAACAGCACAGAATACACCTTCTTGAAAAGCCAAGAACAGCTAACTGTATGGCTAACCTTTACCAGCAAGAAAAGGTCATGAAAGGGTAAAGAATTATTTCAACACTGAAATCCTCAAAGTCCGACTTTTATTTCTTGGGCACACAAAGGTAACAATGCTTCAAAAGGCAGTATTGGCTCCTAAAAGTTTAGTAAAAAGGTGTTCATACTTTCCCAATACCTGAATTGTAAGAGTGAAGACCACAGTCTTCTTTCTACAGCAATAAGTAAAAACATCCTCAACATAACTGTCATTTGCACTTCAGTAAGCACCATCATATTACTATTTCTGATATTTGCACAAGTTTAGAAAGCCTCCCACTGGCTGAAAGGCACCTTGAAGAAAGAAAAAGCTATTCTATATGAAAAGCAATGTATTGTGACTGTTGCAGAGAGACAAGACAATAGAGCAGAAGCATTTTCAACATCAGGAACAGTCAAAGAAATAATTTACACTTTAAGAAGCTTACCTTTGTTGAAAGCACTTTAAATGTACTTTGCTCTGGCACTATAGAATGAAGAAGAACAAGCTTTAAGTTGTAGTCTTCGCCTGATGGAAGTCTCACTGATGCATTCATCTGTTAACAGTTGAAAACACGTCTCTGGTCATCTTTGAGAGCAGCTTTCCATTTCCAAGTAAAGGATTGTCATTTGGCACCAAGATTAAGTGATTAAATTAATGACCCTTCACTGGGGCACTTAAAGCATCAGGTGTCAGAATTTCAGACGATGCCATTACATTACTGCATTATTGAATAAGGTGTTTCTAAAGTACACTAGAAAATGAACAGGAGATTTCAATTCTTAGCCAGCAAGCACTCAAAAAGCCTATTATCTTGTCAGCTTGATCTGCATTCTTTGGGGAAAGAATTATATGGCAAATGAAGTCTCAACACACTAATAATGGAACATGAAAACAATTCGCAACTTCCCTTCTAATACACGCAAACTACGTGGCAAGTGCTCACACAATTTTAACAATCTAAAGCAGATAGTAACAATCAAGTACTTCTGGTAGTTCGTGAAGTAGCAACTTAGTTGGGAATAAGAACTTAACCCTTCAATATTCTCAGGTAAATTAAACATGAACATCATCAGTACCGCATACAGTATTACAATAAAGACATTACTGCATTTCCTTGAAATATATATTTTGCTGCTGTTAACAATTTTAATAATGCCAAAACCAAGAAAAACCCACCCACCAACATTCACTCTTTTTCTATAATTGTCCTATTTCTATTCTATGTCCTGTATTTCTATTTCAATTTCTATAATTGACCTATTTTTAGAATACCTTGCTTCTGTCCATTCCCACTCCAGATGCACACATACTCAAACATTTTAAGTCCAGATCACTTCCTCCCCTACCCCTCTAAACACACAGGCAGCCAAAAAACATGTTCCCTTTGCAGTATGCACACCACACTATTGCTTGTGTATAAATTCTATGGACCCTGCTGTGACAATAGATCCCAGTTCACTTGATCGGACATATATACATCTACAGCATAACTGTACGTAAAACTTGTACCATTTTTTTCATGTTATTGTGGCAGANAAAGCTCAGACAGAAGACCTCTCGTACCATTTTTTTCATGTTATTGTGGCAGATAACGTGCATTGGTCTAATTATTACATCTTAGGGAGTCTAGGGATGTGTATCAATAACCAACACAACTCACCTCTTTCTCCGAGAACTGCACACTGACAGCATCCTTCTGTGCATTCTTGATCATTATAGTCACAATTACTTGAGATTCTGTTTGGTACCAGTCATATCTTTAAAAAAAAAAAAAAAAGAGAGAGAGAGAGAGAGAGAGGAAAAACTGATTGCAAAGAGATGTACAAAAGAATACCAAAAGCTGGAAAAGTACATTGTGTAGTTTAATGGGGGAGAGAAGACATACAAAATCAGTTTTCTTCCCCTTCCTCTAACAGAACAGTTGCAGAACTGACAAGATAAGTAGTTAAAGAACAAAGAATCATTTTTAATTAAGAAGCATATCAAAACCAGGTCACTTTCTTAACCAATTCATAATATTGTTTGCCTTCTATAAATTAAATGGCACTTAATGGCACTTTTCATTTCAGGATCTTAAAAGCATCTCAAAAACATTACCTACACTAGGCACAATGGGCCAGTCTTTGAATTAAGCTCAGCATGAGAATTCGAAACAGAAGCCAGAATGCTTACTTCATTCCCCACTATCCCAGTGAGGCATAATGTCCTGAAAGTACAATTCAGTCTGAACAGAAGGGACGACACTGTTTGAGAAACATTTCACTCAGACTGCCATGTTCTAAAGTTACGGAAAAAGAATTATTTTGCTTCTCCAATCCCCAAGGCAAAGAACAGTCATATGTCAATTATTTTAATTCTCGCAGTAAAGCTAAAGTCAACTTACTTGATCTTTGGTGGCATAGGTTGCTGCTGTGTATTCTAGTTGAAGCATATTCCATTGGAAAAAAAATTACATCAGTATAAGTGAAAACATACCATGAAGTACTTTCCAAAGACACAAATAATTTTCATACTGATTGCTCCCCTTTTCTTGATTTATGTATGAGCATTAACTTACAGGTGAAGCTCTTCACTGTTCTTCTAGTCATTTATGCCAGATTAAGAATTAAAAAGTCTCAATTTACATTGAATATGTCAGTCTATAGCTCAGAATATACTGATCAGATTTTATAAATAGCAGCGTGTTCAGCTTCAACTCATTTTCTTCCTGGATAAGTATACCTGAAAGACCCACAGTGGCTATGTTGCTAATCTAAAAGTCATGAAGGAAACCTCAGATAGATCTGAGAACTTAGGGTGTAGTTTTTAAACATAAAAACCTTTTAACTGTAGGATTTGTCTTTACATACACCCACCATGTTTTCTGTACACTTTTCTCCTCTATCCAATTCATAAAATGTAAAAAATGGAAGTAACAATGAAAGAGGGAGCAGAACATCCAATGCAAATACCCATTTTTGTCTCAAAAAAAAAAGGACAAGGTCAATTTCAACAGTTCTTCTGGAGATTTCCAATTAAAAAGTAAACTGAAACCTGAACAAGTTACAGCAGAAAAAATTCCGCACAAACCACCCCCAAGTTACTGGAAAACGAGGTTACTTTCCAGCAGTCACAAGCAAGTTAGTATTGACAAGATGAGCTGGTGAATTTGTAGAATTAGGCCACAGACCACAAGCAAAAAAGTTAGAGTTTACTTTAATGAGTGCACAGTAATTGCCAGATTTACATGACATTTCTAAGAGTTTTCAGGGCTCAAATTTTGCAACCTTGGTCTCACAAAAAAGAAAATGTTTAGAAGAAAAGTTAAATCCTTCAGAACTGCATGCAATAGAAGAGATTATTTTTAAAGCCTGAAAGTTGTAAAAAGTCACTGAAGTCTGAAAGTACGCTCCAGCTTAACAAAGAAATTGAAACTGTAAATGTATTCAGGAAAACATCTTACCACTTCTGTCTGTGATGCTGCAGAAAGAAAGAAAAGTTGCACTTTTAGAAAAAGACATTAAACTTACATGGCATATACTTATTCTAGCTTTCCTCAATTACTGCAGACATTCTGTATTTATTCCAGTCTCAACAGCAGAAGAATTAAAAACACATCAGTTCTACCTCTGGTATTTTGCTTTTAGGACAATCTACTTTTTAATCAGACTTAATCAGCAACTTGTGCAAAGAAACAACTTTAATATAAAGCATGTTCTGATTAACAGAAGGAACAAACTTTCCACTATTTTCCCTTGCTTATCAGAAACCTATACAGACTTTTTTAATGAAAGCAACATCACAGCAAACAAAAGTTTTAAAAATCCCTTCCTGCAAATTTGCACTAGGTTTATCATCCATCCATGGGAATGGCACAAAGTTCTCATCAAATCTGTATCTCATGCTAGGCCAACGCAGCTGGGGAACGAGATGGAAACCTGGCAGAGAAATTCACTTATATGGCCTTAATAATACCTGGAGCTAAACTATAGCTCAGTATTTCCTCTTCTAAATATTTTTTCCTAAAATATTTCAGATTAAATATGTTTGAAAAGAAACAAACTTTCCCTTTGCTTCTTTATAATGCATACTGCTAAAAGGACATAAAGACTATTTTTACATGGAGTCACATGGAAAAGATGAGGGTAGTGGGTACAAGTTACTCTTGGGGAAATTCTGATCAGATACAACAGGAACATTTTTTACAATGAGAACAATCAGCCATTGGAATAATTTCCCCAGGGAAGTGGTGGATTCCCAAAAACTGGGCACTTTTAAGATTCAGCTGGACAGGGTGCTGGGCCATCTTGTTTAGGCCATGCTTTTGCCATGACAGGTTGGACCACATCATCCTTGAGGTCCCTTCCAACCTGGTATTCTATGACTATTTGTCTTCTGGAGTATCAGAGAATTAAGATAATGGCTCAAAAAAGAAAAGACAGGGATGAATATTCAAGATGAAACAGGACAACTGAGTTGAAACAGACAAAACAATGCAAAAACAATGCAAATGACATTAGAGAAAAATGTCTACTATAACCTCTTTCCTTGAGAGGGCTAAGAAAGTTGTCATCCAAGATAACTCTTTGCAAATAAGACCATGCATGCCAATCACTTATCTAATTTCTCCAAATAAAAATAAAGCTGGCAAAAATGTATCATGAAGCACAAATTTGTTCATTCCTATACAACACAGAAGGGTTCTCCTCTATTTGGTTTTCAGTCAACAGGTTGTCATGAACTTGTATTATTTCTCCTGCCCCATTCTCCAGTGTGCACCACAAAGATGGGTGAAGTCACAACAGGCGAAGGAAAAACCCAATCAGTTATTGTGTTGTACCTAATTAAAATCCACAGGCAGTTTAAGCACGGTGGATGAGTTCATTGCCGGGAGTGTCAGTTTGTAGGAAGGTATGAAAGGAAACTATACTCACACTCACTGAATACCACGGATAAGACACCAGAGCAGCAATTAGCACCTGACTAAGGCACTCTCTACATGCAATCAGAGTAAAATTCCCAGATTTCCACCTCTCTTTCCATCTTTATGCTCTGCAAGACTTAAAAACCGATTTTGACGCTGGTTTTAGAAAGCAAGTCAATACATGTTTCCACAGTTAAAATTAGCTAGCAGTTGTATATGAAAGCAAGTTAAACTTAATTATGATTGTCTGAACTTTAAACAGATACTCAGCTGTTACAGCTAATTATTACATTAAAAACCCAGTATTTGTGTTTCTCTAAACCTGAGGTATGGAAGTGTTCAGGATGAATGCTCTGAGAGAAACACAAGATAGGGAAAAGTGACTTTTTTTTAAACAAAAATGTCTTTTGTTCTAAGTAAAAGATAAGCTGTAAATCTTTGAAAAAAATGACACAGCTTCAAAGCACAGGGCATATCAAATCCCTTATCAAGTAAATGTGTTTTTTCTTACCGTTTAGTGTTTCTTCACATCTTTTAATCCAAATAGTGAAGGTATCATCTACATCTAGAAGACATCAAACACAGTCACATTAAAAGTCTTCAAGCACTACCTGTATTGCATAAAGAACAATTCCTCACAACTGCCAATTGGAACAAATTCATCCCAAACTCGCACCAATTTACTAAAAAATAGTATTATTTCCTAGTATTTTCTTGTAACCTGTCACTCCAGTTAAGCTTTAAGTTTTTTTATACAACTCTACTATTTAACTCTGTTACATTTAATTAACTTCAAATTAATTTGTAGGACACTAGATTTTGTTTGAACTGACCCAAATACAATATTGCTTTGCAGTCTGCTCAACCTCTATATAACTGTTTGGAAAGCAAGAAGTAAAGTTTTCCATTATTCTTAAAATTATTTTTTCAAACAGTCACATGCTTTCTCTCTAGAGAAACATCAGAAGAAACAGTCTGTTCTTAGGATAAAGTTGCACACGTTTTCACAAACACCAAGTATTTTCCCCTGGTGGTTTTACACAAAATGTACAAACACATCTGAATTTCAGAGATGTTAGGAATACATAGGTGCCAATTCCACTCTATGAATCAAAATCACAGAAAAGTTTAGTAAGACCTTGATATTCTAGGAAGCAAGCTCCCCAGATAGAAATGAATTCACTGGAAAATAGCTCAAAAGGTAGTGGTGTAACGACAGAGTAATCATTTTATTTCAACAAAATCCCCAGAAAAATCTTTCACAGTCAGGAAAATAAAGAAGCGGCAATGTTACTGACCAACTACGAGGAATAGTTAAACTTTTTATCTTTTTACAGTAGAGAGAATTCACACTGAGGGAGTTCACGAAGTCAACTACCCAGCAGAGGGCTTGAAGAGGCTCGAAAGAAAGAAGAGTTCCCAGCAGACATGCATATAACACCAAGTGTGACTCCACTGCAGTTAGGCAAAGTATTCACCCCTACCCCTTCAAATATAAAACGTACGATCAACATTAAGGTGTGCCTTAGGTCTTTAAATTGCTACTCCGCTCCTCAAGCCACTTCCTCTTCCCTGTTCTTCTGCCATCCCCACCAGTAATCTTAAAAGTTATCTAAATTTTAAGTTACATAACATTTATGTAATCTCTCAGTTGCTGTAAGGAAAAGATAAAAATTCAAATAATATGGCTGTCTTGACATTACAATACAGTCAGTCACTGACTGCAGTCTTTTCTATAATCCTAGGAAATCCTGGAAAGAAGATTCCTAATTTCAGATGGAGTTAACCAAAGTCAACTGTCAAAGCGTTCTGTTGGGGTATCGAAGGGCTGTCTTCAATTACCTAACATACACTTAAGGTACTCAAGATGACTGACAGCAGACTGTCCTCAGAAGTACATGGGGAAAGGAAGTGAGGCAAAGGACCTAAGATGCTACAAAGAAAGTTCTGATTAGATAACAAAAATTCTTTACTAAAAGAGTGGTCAAACACTGGAGCAGGTTGCCCAAAGAAGCTGTAGAATCTTCAGCCTTGGAAATACTTGGAAAGCAACAGTAGAAGGACCTGAGCAAACACATGCAAGTTCAAAGTTAATACTGCCTTTGGCCAGGGCATGGAATCAGATGAGCTCCACAGCTTCCCTGTCACCTAAATTTATCTATAATTTTAAAACTTAGCACCCATACCCTAAAAAGATTTCCTAGTTTTGCAGCTGGGAACAAAGTGTATTAATCAAAAGGGAAATTAAATAAAGTCGGTTCAGAAGTCTAAGCAAAGTGAAACTATTCAGAAAACCTAACCGGGTCTTCACTTACTCATCATCTACTAACTCTTAGAATAAAAGAAAAGCACCTACTAAGATGTTTCTTTAAAAAGTTGACACATTGCACCTTTACTAAATTCATTAGATAGTCACAGCCAAAAAACCCAAGAAAATTTGAGTATAATTATCCTAAATCCACATAACATCCTGAAGAGTAACAGATCACACTGCCTTTCAACCTAAGGCAAATTTATGAACTCCAAAAATCCATGTGCATCTAGTTTCATGGTTGAGTGAAAGAAATCTTACTTCCTAATGTTATTTTATAAAATAAAGAAACATTGCACATTTGACTATTCATCACGTCAAGCCCTATTTAGATATCACTGTAGGTGGGTAATGGGAAGCTTGCTGTAGTACCCTGGACCTGTCAGTCCTACCAGTAATGAGCACAAGTAGGAAGCTCATCGTTGTTAGCATTCCAGATTAAGATTTAAAACAGACCTTACATCAGCAAGGAACAGAAACATGTACCGGTGTACTTCTGCCCCCTTGTGTGGCAAAGAAACCAGTCTTGCCAGCAAAGAATTCCCTACCACAGCAATTCTCTCTGAGGCAGGAACAGCTAAAGTCTTCTCTCTTTATCACCTGCTTAGCCGTATGTGGCAAATTTTCCCTCTGCGCTTTGTTCATTTTGCACTAGCTGCATTTAACTGGAAGTTAATTGTTCTGCCAAAATGCTTATGCTCACAGTTGTTTTCACCTGGGATCCATCAAACATTCAACAGAAATGCAAAGGCAAATTCTGTTACTGACATAAAGTTGCCAACAAATTAGGTAATATATGGAAGAGAATCAACTAAAAATCTGTATTTTTAAAAAGGCCTTCGGGAGACTCCTCATCTCACAATGGGTCACAGAATTTTGTAATGAGATATGGGAAGCACAGCGGAAGCTATCTTCAGACGACAGAGTAATCAGGAAGGACTGGGAAGCTTCAGAAACACTTTAACTGAGTAAGCAGCAAAACAATGGCAAATTACATTCAAACAGGTAGAAGTCAAGCAACTCAACACAGGAAAAGGTTGTGCTGTATTTCAGGGATTCTGAATTAGCTAAGAGGGTCCTGGTATTCACCGACTTAACTAAAAAGATATCTGCAGATCTGTGTGCTGTTGCGCCCTACAACATAAGTAGGATGTGAGCTTAAACAGAATGAAAAAAAAAAGCGATGCTCTGGCCTGAGGACATTTTTTGTATAATCTGTATTTTGGACAACTCCAGCTGACAAGCTAGAAAGGTGACAAAATCCATGCACGTGAAAAGCCTCAAATTGATAGTCGTTGCTTGGGGTGGGGCAAGAATATGAAAAAATATAGATTAACCATTAAATTATATTCAGGAGTGAGGAGATGTATGAAAAGTTACCTATCAAGTAAGGAAAACTACAGAAGGCACTGGAAGGAATCACTTCCTTTCATGGGAAGATACTAAATAGAGAACTTGGCTAGACTGCAAAAACACATTTGCCTTTCTTGCGTACAAACTAGCAGAGGCTACCTAGTTATCCAAACTACCAAAACTGAAAGAACTTTAGGAAATTTCTTACATATTAACTCCTATTCCAGAGCAGCCTAAGCTGACAACTAACAGCTGCTGCAATTCCACCACACTCCCCTTCCACCACCATCACCCCAGCACTGCTCTGCCAACTTCACCTCTGCTGGCTTCAGCACTCAGACCCTTCATTGCTCTATTCAACACATTAATCCAGGGGGAAAACTACTTTAAAAATAGTAGTTTCCTGCAGGCTTAATGCATTGAAAGAGGAGGATAAACAAGTACAAGAGTAGGAGGGAGCACAATCACTTGGCAGCAAGCACATAAATTAGCTTACACTCGCATGAAACTCAAGTTTTAGATCAGAGAAGCAGATCACTTATTTGGGGAAGGCAAAGTAATTACATTTTTGCTAAACCTTCAGGTCCCAGCCACTCATATAGATAAGACAACATACTAGAAAGACCACGACAATGCTTATCAGATTAGTGCACTCTGCTCTGTGTAACCTTTCAAGGTGCTTTTCTTACCATGTTGTTCTGTTGTTGGGAAGGGATGGAATGGGATGGAATATGGCAAGTAATTTAAAAGGGGGGATAGGCGGGAAAAGAAAGAAATCACAATCATCGTTAGGTCAGCGAGAAGGACGAACAATAAGCCTGCTAGCCTGGACTTCACGAGAGCAGACTTTGGCCTCTTCAGGGATCTGCTTGGTTAGAGTATCATGGGATAAAGCCCTGGAGGGAAGGGGGGCCCAATAAAGCTGGTTAATATTCAAGGATCACCTCCTCCAAGCTCTGGAGCAATGCATCCCAATGAAGAGGAAGTCAGGCAAAAACACCAGGAGGCCTCCGTGGATGAACAAGGAGCTCTTGGACACGTTGGAACACAAAAAGGAATCCTACAGAGGGTGGAAGCAAGGACAGGCAGCCTGGGAGGAATACAGAGAAATTGTCTGAGCAGCTAGGGATCAGGTTAGAAAAACTTAAGCCCAGAGAGAATTAAATCTGGCCAGGGATGTTAGGGACAACAAGAAAACCTTCTACAGGTACATCAGTGATAAAAGGAAGACTAGGCTAAACATGGGCCCACTCAGGAAGGAAACGGGGGATCTGGTTACCCAGGGTATGGAGAAGGCTGAGGCACTCTACTTTTTTTGCCTCAGTCTTCATCAGCAAGTTCTCTAGCCAGAGCGCCCAAGTCACAGAAGGCAAAGGCAGGGACTGAGAGAATGAGGTACCACCCACCAGGCAGTACCAGGTTTGAGACCATCTGAGGAACCTGAAAGTGCACAAATCCAGAGGACCTGATGAGATACATCCCCAGGTCCTGAGGGAACTGGCAGATGAAGTTGCTAAGCCACTATCCATCATATTTGAGAAGGCATGGCAGTCCAGTGAAGTTCCCGTTGACTGCAAAAGGGGAAACATAACCCCCATTTTTAAAGGGAAAAAAGGAAGACCCAGGGAACTACAGGCCAGTCAGTTTCACCTCTGCGCCTGGCAAGATCATGGAGCAGATCCTCCTGGAAACTATGCCAAGGCACATAGAATGCAAGTAAGTGACCAGTGACAGCCAACATGGCTTCACTAAAGGCAAATCCTTTCTGACAAATCCGATGGCCTTCTATGATGGGGTTACAGCATTGGTGGATAAGGGAAGAGCAACTGATGTCATCTATCTGGATTTGTGCAAAGCATTTGACATTGTCCCACACGACATCCTTGTCTCTAAATTGGAGAGACATGGATTTGATGGATGGACCACTCGGTGGATAAGGAATTGGCCGGATGGTCACACTCAAAAAGAGCTGCGGTCAACGGCTCGATATCCAAGTGGAGACCAGTAATGAGTATCATTCCTCAGGGGTCGGTACTGGGACTGGTACTGTTTAACATCTTTGTTGGCGACATGGACAGTGGGACTGAGTGCACCCTCAGCAAGTTTGCCGATGACACCAAGCTGTATGGTCGACATGCTGGAGTGAAGAGATGCCATCAAGAGGGACCTGGACAGGCTTGAGAGATGGGACTGTGCAAACCTCATGAAGTTAAACAAGGCCAAGTGCAAGGTCCTCTACATGGGTCAGGGCAATCCCAAGCACAAACACAGGCTCGGAGGGGAATGGATTGAGAACCGCCTTGAGGAGAAGGACTTGGGGGTGTTGGTTGATGAGAAGCTCAACATGACCCAACAATGTGCACTCGCAGCCCAGAAAGCCAACCGTATCTCCTGGGCTGCGTCAAAACAAGCGTGGCCAGAAAGTCAAGAGAGGTGATTCTGCTCCTCTGCTCTGGTGAGACGCCCACCTGGAGTACTGCGTCCAGCTCTGGGGTCCCCAAGGACACGGACATGTTGGAGCAAGTCCAGAGGAGGGCCACAAAGATGATCCGAGGGCTGAAGCACCTCTCCTATGAGGACAGGCTGAGAGAGTTGGGGTTGTTCAGCCTGCAGAAGAGAAGACTCCGGGGAGACCTTACTGTGGCCTTCCAGTACTTAAAGGGGGCCTACAGAAAGATGGGAAGGAACTCTTTATCAGGGAGTGTAGTGATAGGACAAGGGGTAATGGCTTTAAACTGGAAGAGGGTAGATTTAGAATAGATATTAGGAAGAAATTTTTTACTGTTAGGGTAGTGAGATACTGGAACAGGTTGCTCAGAGAAACTGTGGATGCCCCAAACCTGGAAGTGTTCAAGGCCAGGTTGGATGGGGCTTTGAGTAACCTGGTCTAGTGGAAGCTCTCCCTGCCCATGGCAGCGTGGTTGGAATTAGACGATCTTTAGGGTCCCTTCCAACACAAACCATTCTATGATCTTGCAATTGCTTTGTTGTATGCTACCCTGTGTCTTCTACCAAAGCCTGCTTTCAGAAGAAGGTAAGATTTTAAAAAAAAGTTCTAACTCTCCTCAAACTAAAACGTGTGCAAGTCCAGCTGGGAGGCCAACAGTTTAACAAGAGAGAGAGAGAGAGAGAGAGATAATAACTATGCTTCTGTAATTAAGTGATACCTAATGTGAGGTAAAAAATCAGTTTTGTCAGTTTGAATACCCATCAAGGTGCATGTTCTTTCCGAACACCAGTCTATCACATGGTTTAACAACCAAGAAATTCCAGCTACATGTAAGGAGCCTTTTCTATTCAGAAACTTTTCAACTTGACATTGCCACCATTAATTTGTGACCTCCAGGAAGCAGGGGAACACCCCCCATTTTATAAAGAGAAAAATAAATTCATATACCACTTGCTAATAGTTTTGATACACATTTTTAAGCAGTTTTACTCTTTAATGCAGTGATTGCAAAAATCTTCCCCAAAGCCATGCATCTCAAATCAGGCACCTAATTCATTAGCCTTCTAAAGAAAAGAAAGCCTTGATCTTTACTTTCAGCTAAGACATTAGAAAAAGGGTTTTTCTCATTAGCAATGGAGTACTGCACACACAAGAAATTTTAATACTTACTGTCCAACCTCTGTCCCTCTCTGAAGGACTCTAAAGCAGATGCATAGTTTTTGATATGATATTCACCTAACCTGACATGAATAAAGGAAAACACAAGGAAACAGTAATTACTTTTCAAGCTAATCGACATTCTGAAGATCACAACATCCTTATTTTACACACTATATTCATTAAAATTACACATGTAAGAATTTAAATCGCCATATAGGTGTGTTTTTGAAAAAGCCAGGATGTCAAGATAATCACCCCAAACTAAATTGTTTCTTACAACCACAGCTTTATTATGGATGGGTTACAAGCAGTATGGCATTAAATTTATTCACGGTGTTGCAAAAAGCTTGTATAGAGCCATAATCCAAATACTAGTATTGCCCTACAGATTATCACAGTATTCCCAAAGTACAATGTATGATACATACCCTTTTCTAAGGAGTGCTACAGCATTATTGGGGTTGAGTTCTAGGGACTTCTTTGCATCTGCAACTGCATCTGTTGGAAGTCAGTTTAAAGGTGAGGAACATAATAATACGTTACAAAAAGTAGTGAACTGCGAGTCTTTTAGTAGTGAAAATTCTGTAAGGTGTACTATGCTAGCTTTCTTAGGCTGCACACAAATCACACAGTATGAATTAAATCTAGCCACAACTGCTATGGATGAACCCTTCATTCAGCTACAGAGTTCTGCTTAAGATGAAGCATGACTTAGTCAAATCCTCTACTTAGATCTGAAGTGTGAACCTGTTTGTTTGGTTTTTTACTAGAAAGAAAAAGTAGACCAAATCTTAAGTTATTTAGTTAATCTTTTTCCCAGGTATTATTCAGTTATCACATTCCTACCATGACAGGATTCAGTCTCTACCAAAAACATAAGGATGGAAGATGCTTACAACACAAAGCTTAAAATCTGCCTCTAAAAAGTCTATTTCAAAAAAAGCTGCCAAGATAATACTAGGCTAAAATCAAATGGAAAGCTGGGACTGCAGAGTACTCTGTTCATTGCAAGTTTTGCAGAAACAAAACAGTCAAAGAAAACTATAAAATTATGCTCTAACTTTAGAATCAGCATATTAAGTTACAGATAACACTTTCTGTTATAACTATATTTGGTTGCAGATTGAAGACATCTTCTGTAAAGAACGTGTCATAATATACTTGTAAGAGGATTCTCAGTGTTGTCTGAAGATGTTACCAGCATATTTCTGTAGAAGAATATGAGCATAAGCTCGTTGACAATAATATTCGGCATCATCTGGATTCTTCTCCAAAGCTGTTGTCAGTTCCTGTAAAGACACATAGAAAAACATGAAATGGCACCTCGACGTCCCCATAAAAATACAGTACCAAACTCTGTCAATTAAGAGACGTTTCAGAAGAAAATAGTCTTAACTGGCATGACTGTTTACCCATTGCTCAGTTCTCACCCACAAAACTTAAACATCAGATCTTGAAGTACAAGGAACCTGCCAATTCTATCAAATTCAAGATGTCTGTTTCTTACTGAGAAGGAAACAGGACTTTCAAATGCCTTAAATTTGAAGTCTAATGGACAGATGATCTTCCATATTCCAAAGACCTTCCTACAATCCTTAGCATTTTTGTACGGAGGTCTGCTGGATTTGAGGAAGCACTTGCAGTATCAGGAATTTGGAAATCAACATGCAGTATGTTAAAACACTTGTGTGGGGATAACATGCTCAAAGCACTGTTAACATATGACAAAATACCACATTACACGGTATTACTGAGCATAGGAAATTGTTCCGATTTATGCTGAGCACAAAAGCATGAGAACAAAAGACTTATGCAGCACAGGGCTCACAGGAAATATTGTTGCACAATGCAAATAAGCATAAAGTAGTCTCTTGTTAGGGGAATCACTGGGTAAACAGATTGAAATAATAATATTATGCTCGCTGTGAGAGAATTTTGTGACTTTTGCACAACAGAACAAAATAAAAAATGACTCAATGCACATACCTGGAAAGAGCATCTGCAATTCCCCCCTTATTAATCAGATAAGTTCTTCTCTTGCTAGAAGACGGTAGGTCTTCCAAAGCCACTAAGTACAGTAACTCTGTTTGCTAAGTTGACTGGACTACCACTTAGAATTTAGCAAGCATGAGGGTGGGTAAGATACAGGCTTCAAACCTGCATGAATATTAGTACAGTACAGGTGCAAGAACACTGTCCCACCAAGCCGGAGAAAAAGAGGAGAAGCAGCTGCCTTAGTTTTAATTCAGATCAATACCTTGTTCTGTTTCACAGCTGTCACATAAAACAGTTACATCAACTAGGAGTTAAGTGGCCACAACAGCTTCTTTTAGCAGTAGCACGAGTTCTTATCAGCATAGGATACAAAGCATAGATTTCTAAAACCTTTGGGGTCTCTAAAGAAAGTGGCAGATAGCAGACAGTTGTAACAAGCAACGCTTGATCAAATTATACAGATGCCCTCTTAAGATTCAAAGCCATGCAAAAGCAGTCATTACAGAAATATTCATGGCTACAGGTATTCCACATGGGATGGACATGAGGTAATGCATATATTAAAATCGATTCATATTATGCTGAGAGGAGAAGTACAGCTTTTGATCCTCAAAACCAAGCAGGGTCTGACTCTGACACTGAACATTACAGGCACTCCACAAGCAGAGTTACTTCTGTGACAGGTCATCTCTCACTCCAAACGTGATTTCCTGTGATTTACACTGATGACAGAAGCACCAGCTAGAACCAGTGCACAACATAACAAATGGATTCTTCTGCAGAACTATCCCTCACCCCAGGAAAGAAAAAAAAACAAAAAACACAAACCCAAGCATCCTGAACAGCACAAAACTCATCTCTTCGTTGGCTTTTTGTCAGTGACTTGTCACATCGCATTCAGACACACACACAAAAAGAAGTTACTCCTATAACACAGCTATTTGAGAAGACAGCCAAGTAATACTCGACTAGCAGCAGGAACTCCAGATTATGGACATCGGCAACAGTTGCTTAGAACAAGCTTAGACCTATTCCTCACAAACACTCACATATGTGCTTTCTACATTATTTTTTTTTTTTACTCTAAAAGCCCTCACCACACAACCAAGTTGCAAACCCGTTTCTAAACACATTGGGACCTTCCATGTCCCTCCACGCTCATGATATGAGTTTGCATGAATTAAAAGGTGCTTTCGGTCTCCTGAATCACTCGTGCTGGAGTTTAAGAGGGTCACCATCCTTGTTTCTCATTTGACAAAACACCTCACCAAAACAAAGTCAATGGATGTTTGTTTTAACATAGTTACAGAATCATCACCACTCACGTTGCAGAGCATTTTAAAAATGAAAAGAAATAGAAAACATCCTCATTCCACACAGTAAACTATTTTTTTCAACTTAAAATGACAAAAAAGTCATTTAAGATTTCACAGCTTTACCATTCAGACAGCATTTAAAGAGGGATGATGACCTTTCAGTTGTATCAGACCCAGGTGCAGAAATCTGAAGCATGCTCTCCAGGAGTTGAAGGACTCAAAAGTCCTGAGAACACAGTGCAGAAACACCATGCCACCCTTCAGGAGTGGAAGCATTACACAGCACCATTTACAGGGTATCATGTCCCAGATTAGAAATATTAAGTACATGAGCTAAAAGACCACACCTAAGGTCGTGCAAACATGGTGTACTACCTGTAGATCCAAGTTTCCAAGTCAGCAAAATGCTACATTGCGCTATGGGAGTTAACAGTTCAGAGATTATCAGGCACAATCTGCCTACTCAATTCAGTACTTTTAAAAAAAGGCTACACCAGTGACACCAATATTACTGTATCAGATAATAATGCCTACAGAATGTGTTACATATTGTTTTGAAGTGCTGAATGTACAAAGAACTGAAATACAAAGTAGAAAAGTAAAGCAACTATGTTAATTTAAAAAAAAAACAACCTAAATGCACATTCCGATAGTATTCTTTAATACTTCCAAAGACCTTTTGGTGTTGGGGTTTTTTTGGTTTGTTTGTTGGTGGGGTTTTTTTTCCCCCACAATCGGAAACTTACTTTTTTTTTTAATCTTAAATTAGTTGTACTATGCCAAATATATTTGGTTATTCCAAATTGCTTTTTAGATGTCATTTATCTTCTGAAAAACTTTTACAAGCTACATCCTAACCCCCAAAAAACTGTAAGATTCAGCTTCACCATTTTCTTTATGGAAAGATAATTCAGCATCATCTTATGCTTCTGCCACCTACTCTATTCAAGCAGAACCAACCATTTACATCCACTCCTCTTCCAAGTATGTTAAACAGAAATACTTATCCACCCTCCAGTTCTGTCTTCTCCTTAACCCTCCGTTTTAAGTACAAATAACCTTTGAAAGCAAATTTATACATGTTAATAGGTAAGATCATAGAATCGTGTAACAGGCCAGGTTGGGAGGGACCTCAAAAGGTCCTCGTCCAACCTTTAGTGGGAAAGACCCAGATGAGGTTGTCTAGCACCCTGTCCAGTCATGTCCTGAAAACCTCCAGTGATGGGGACTCCACCACGTCCTTGGGGAGGTTGTTCCAGTGAATGATTGTTCTCACTGTAAAAAATTTATTTCTTACATCGAGATAAAATGAAAATCAGATCAGGGCAGAATAAAAACTAATAAAAGATCAAATACATTTCTCCAATGTGCTTTGGGCTTTTTTTTTTAACCGCAAACTGCAAGTGATTTAGTTATTTGAACTACCATCTACCTGCATAAAAGAGAAAGGGTTTTTTGGCTGGGTTTCCCACCACCACCACCTTCTTCACAATACAGGTAGCACAACTGTTTTGACAGAACTGCGCCGAACTCCTGCCGTAGCCAGACCTCACACCACAGAGGTTTCCAGGGGAAAGAAACTCTGCCAACACCCCCCACCACCCCTCTCACACACATACATAAGTACACGCACCTCGGCTCGCAGCGGGGGCAGCCGCACAACGCCTCAGCCGTTCCCCTCACCCCCACCAGCGGGGCCACACACCACAAGCCCCGGCTCCCCCCAGCACTCCCCGGCTCGACAGGCAGGCAAACTTCACACAGCCGAGGGGCAAAGGCCCGCCGCCCCCGAGCCCCCGACCCGGCCCGGCCCGGCCCTCACCTCCGCAGCTGCCGCCGGGTCCCGGTCGACGTCCCCGTCCGAGAACCTGCTGAGGGAAACACAACGGCGTGAGAGGGCGAGGCGGGAGCGGGGGGAAAGTGGGAGGACGGGCGGAAGGGGCGCGGGGCGGGGAGGCGGAGGGTAGCGGGGGTGGGGAGGGGAGCTCACCGCGGAGGGGCCGCTCCCGCCGCCGCCATGCCGCCCGCCGCCCCCCCAGGGAAACTTCTGGAGAGGCCGAGGCACCCGCGCAACGAAACCCCAAGGCCGCAGCCGCGCAAGGCCTGACGGGATAGCGGAGGGGCGAACCGGCCCCCGCAAGCTCCTCCCGGGCGAGGCGGGGCGGGGCAGCCATGGCTACCGAGGCAAGCGCGCCTCCGCCGCCTCCCCTTACCATAGAGCTGGAGGACCGGCCGTGCCAGAGGGGCTCCGAAGCCCTTTTCCCGCCCGCCTCTTCCGCCCCCGGTGGCGCTGAGGGAGATGGCGGTGCTTTCCTTGCCGAAGCTTGTCCCGCGTCGCGGGAAGGGCTTCCCAAACCGGGCTCCGCGCAGGCAGGGGCAACAAGCAGGCAGCTGGCGAAGCCGCCCAGCCGCCATTTGGGGTGCGAGTCTGCGGGGAATGAGGGGGTGAAGGCTGAGGCGTTCATGGTCGCCGGCGCAGGGGCGGGCCGGCCGGCCGGGAGGCACCGGGTTTGCCTGAAGCTCAGACGCCGCCTCTCGCCCCAGCCTGAGGGGTACCGGCACCCGCCGGTGTCGCTGCCCCTCAGGCGAGCACCAAGGGCCGCCTGGCGGCTCCGGCCCGGACGCTGGACCGGGCCGGGCCGGGCTGGGCGCGGCGCTGAGTCGGCGCAGGCAGCCTGAGGCCTCCTTCCTTCCCGCCCTCCTTCCTCCTCCCCGGGCTCCCTTCCGTGAAACGCCTCAGGAAAAAAAGTGCCGTTTGTTCTTTTTCCGACCGGGCAGCGGCCGGGATCTGAGATGGGGCGTTGCGTTTGGCGGTTCCCACAGGCTCAAAGGCAGCCGTGAGCGGGGAGGAGTTGCTCTAACTCCACATGCGAGCCCTCGTTTTATGATTTATTCCAGCTTCTGCCATCCTTGGCGGTACCAAGGAGAGCTAAAAGTAGGGATACACCCGGCTGGTAGCCTGGAGCCTTAAGGGACATGGGAAGGGAGTGATTTCCATTTACTGTTGGTGACATAACAGTCTGCTGTTGGAGACACGCTACTGTCTGCTGGAGATTTTCCCCACTTCTCCAACTGACGTAAACTAAGGTGACAATTTCCCCTTTGTAATCGTTGTATCTATGGCAAGAGGTTTTGTTGGCAAAGTTGTAACCTTAAGGTGTGATTATTTTTTTTTTTTTCACATTTCCAATAAATCTGCAAAACTCCCTCACTTTTCAAAATGTCAGTCAAGTGTTATCACGTCAGGTTTCCTAGTATTATGAAATACTTGTACTACAGAAAAAAGTCCCTATTTTATAGTCTGATTAAAAAAAAACTAGCCTCCCTCTCCAGTGCTTTCATCAATCTGAAACAGCCCTCAGGATGAGAACAGGCGTCCTCAATGCTTATCCACATTCCTCACAATATTGCCAGCGCTCCCCAGCTGCGGGGAGCTCTGCCATATAAACAACCGCCGGTCAGCTGGCAGCGGTCCCTTCGGTTTGGGTATGGCCAGCCTTCCCAAAAATGGGGTGAGGTGCCTTGGATTTCCAGGTGGAAGCCTGATTGCATGTGAGTCAGGTGAAACGTTGAATTAAACAGGGCGGTTTCAACTGCCAAGAAACAGGGCAGCTGCAACAGAGAACTGCTGATTTGCTATGTATGTAGTTACTTCTATTCAACTAGACCAAACTATCCCTACCACAGTTCCGTTCCCATTAGTTTCTCTGCTACTCAAATGCTTATATTTAACCTTATGAACCAATCGATAAAACTCCTACATGAATTCAATCATAGGAAGTCATATTTCCTTTAATTTTACCTTCCACTAATCTTACCAGGCATTTTATTTATTTTTAATCCACCTTCTGTTGAAACATTGCAATATGTGAGGTTTTGCAGCCCTAGTAGTTTGGGCCAACAGTGGTGTTATACAAGCTACAAAGACCTTTGTGATGAATGGTGCCCCAGAATTACGTTCAAAGATTTAGATTGTCTACAATCTACTGGGAAGTGACAGAAAAGGAGGATTTTAAGTCCTATTCTTGGCCTTAGCTCAACTTTCATTTGAGCTACAAAAACATACAGTACTGCTATTTCAAAGGATACCCACAGCATGTTGGGTGCGTTCGAGTCTGTTCGGAAGTGATTTGAGAATTGCTCATGTCCCACCACCGATTAGTCACACTGTCCTATTTCTCACTGTATTTTGGTTACTTGTGATGATCGTCAAAACATTATAATAATAGAAAAACATTTCAGAGTAAATACAGAAAAATGTTTTTTTCCACTTGATTTATTTTCATAATAAACCAATTAAAAATACAAAAGACAAGGACCCAAGGTTCAGAGGGCTCCATCATTTAAAAATTTGTCTTTAAATACAAATTCACTCTGTAATATGAATACATATAACATTAGACCTCTAAACATAATGATCTTATTTGCATCTATCAAAAATTTGTATGGAAACAAATTAGCTGAAAAAACTTCCTTGTGACATTGAATGTACATTATTTACAATCAGAAAAAGAACTCTTAGCAGTATTAATCTCCAAATATCTGCATAAATTTATATTTCATTTCCCTCCCCCCTTACAAAATAATCTGAAGTAGAAAGCAAGATTGTTAAGCTTCATAGTCGCAAAATGGCATGAAACGCTTGCACCTGTAGTGATGCTGTTAGCTTCTGTAATTAAATATATCTGATGTTTTCATATAAAATATAGACATGGCATTGTCCATTACTGGAATAAATGTTTCATGTACTCTCAATAGGAGTGTATATTCCATTTTGCACACACAAGAGCTTGTGCTGCAAAAAAATGCAAGAGGATACCTGGTTATCAAAGTTTAAACCTGGTGTAATTCACCAGTACGAAACATATACTTGATCATAAAAATTCATACACATGGAATGAAAATGTCCCACTAAAAGTAACTGTGGCTTCAAAAGTTAAGTGATACACATACGGATTAAACAGAAAAGGTTATAATAACTTTACTGCAATGTAAATCGGCAACAGACTGAAAAGATACAGTAAGAAGTTTGAAACTTTGGCCAAAAACCTCAGGAGAAAGTCTTCATAGCATAAAAAGCATGTTCCTTCAATGCCTGTATTTTGAAACATGAGTAATATATAATTTTATTTATATGATAACATTTAGCAATTAATAGAAAATCAAAATCCATTCTAAAGCATGAATTCTAACAATTAACTGCAGAAATTAAGTAGCTTTGCAACATCTTGCTTCAGATTCAAATCATATATACATAACTGAAAAGGTCCCATCACATTTATGAAAATAATCATCCACAGGGTCTTTTTTTTTTAAATTTATTAATACGAATTGGGTTCCAATGGCTCATTTTCTTGCTTCACTTGCACGTTAGATGGGAAACCATTCGAACTGGACACTACCATCACAAACGGTTGCTGCTGGAATCTCTGCTCCGACTGCTCAGTATCATCTAATTTCTCACTGTCTTCTTCTTTTACCACTCCTTGTACACCGATCTGTTTCGTTTCTGGTGCTTTAATAACCGAAGTGATCACCGTGCCCGATGGATGAGCTACCACCTGTGAGCTGCTAGGTGAAAACGTTACCACGGGGGTAGTGGTACTGAAGGATGGAGAGGAAGCCATGTTGACTGTTCCATTGCAAATTGTCTGCACACTGCTGGTGAGCACCTGCTGAACTTGTGCTGGGCTCAGCACAATTGAGGAAGGAGGCGACACTGGCTTCTGAGACTGTAGCATGACGTTTTCTTTAAGAACCGTCATGGATTGTGAAGTAGGAATGGCTTGTAAAATGAATTTTTGGGGCGTTGTTGCTGAGGCTGGATCTGTGCTGGCTATCACTGTAGTAAGAGGCACTGTCTGGAGTGTTACAGTATGCAGCTGCTGACTTCCAGGAGAAACAACCACTGGAACTTGAGTCGGAGTCTGTAAAGTCCTATTAAGATTAGAAAAGATTATAGGGTAAGAACACTTCCACCCTGAGTTTTGAAAAATAATTATAGATTTACGATTGAAAAATCACTTGTCATCCTAAACATTTCATTTACACAACAGTTCCAGAAGAGGTAGCAGTCGCTCTCCTAATAAAAGAAGAACTAGACCTGACCCCTGAATTCAGCAACACAGTTCCCAAAGGTACCCCACATGAATGATACTACCATCACCAAACTGAACATCCTGCCTTTGAGGCATTCCGTATTTCATCAGAAAACCTAGGAATCGCATCCAAGATCTTCTCATGCATCAACCAACATCGCGAGTATGACCCACTACACATCTGCCATCAATTTCACGAGGTACCTTAAGTAATTCATAAGTTACAAGCCCAAATAATTCATAAATCAGGCTGCAATTTTTCTGACACCTGTATATACATTTAACTATACGCAAAAGTATCTGTACTGTAACAGTGAGTCTGGTCAGGACCTTCCCAGACACCCAGGACACACAGTTCTCTGTCTGTCAGGCTTGTATGCACCTTCTGGTAAAGCAACTGAACAGAACTGGCTCCCAAAACATCAGTTTAAATTAGGAATGATTCCATCAGTTGCAGGCTCACAGACTTGGGTACCACGTTATTTTCTACATATGTACAACTGAGAGGGACACGTTAGAGAATTAACAGTGACATTGCTGAAGTACACAATAACTACAATGGACAATGGTGACTTAGGGATGTGGCTGAAATGCATAGGGTCCCATCATGCAAATAAAAACAAAACAAACAAACAAAAAACCCAAACCACAACATAGTCCTGGTGAAGCAAATGATTTCCAGAGTAGGGAAAGAGGAAGGGAAATGTAACTGCTTCGACACCCTCCCACAGCTTGCTGCAGCCCACCATGCCATGCTGTCTCCAACAATCTTTTTCTTTCCTTCTGCCTATCCTGCAAAGTTCTCTCCAACCTTCCTGCTTCTCTTCAGTGTTTTCTCCTGCCTGCCCTCCTCTCCTTTTTTAGTCTTAAGCTCTCCCTTGTGTTTTCTTAAACATGCTTGACAATGACCGAAAACAAAAATAACTGTCTCTTCCTCCTCCCAGCTTATTTCTACCCATGCTGAAATCCCTTTCGATGGAAAGCAATTTACTGTCAACGTTTGTACTTTCAAATCCATACACAATACTGCATGCTTTTCCTTCTGAAGCCTGGTCCTCAGATATACTGTCAGGGTTGCCTTCTATACATCTGCTATGGAATGTCCTCCTTTTCTATAGTCCTTCTACCCATGTAGTACCTTTTTTTTACAGCTCTGTGAAATCCTACTTGCCAGTGTTTGACCACTGACCAGTCAAATTAGACTCAGCATATCCAAAACTTCAATTGAAAACCATGCTCTGGCTAGCACAGTTACAACAAAAAGCTTACCAAAGCAGGACTTAAGAGATGCTGAAGCTATGGGGCAATGTGGATGCAGATGCTGCTGCTGGCGGTAGTTCAACTGCACAGGGAACTGCACTCCCCCTTCCCTAGTGCAGCAGCAGACACAAGTGAAGGAATATTTGTAGAGGATTTCCCAGGTCCCTCTCAGCTCAGTCCTCTGGGAAAGGCCTCTAGCTGAACAGATTGTGCCAGCAAGAGCAGCTCCAGTAACGCAGCTGGTATCAGGCTCAGAGCACATCAGTACTCCCTGAGCATCCTCCAGCTGCCAGTCCCTGCTGCAGGCAATCTTCTCCCCACCTCCTATGTGGCTTGGTAATACAAGGAATAAAATCTGCATCTGTAGCTTTCTGTTCCTCACAAGAAAGTAAGTTGCAGTACCCAGCAATGCTGCTATAGCAAAACGAATCCAAACTCCTGCCTATGAGGCTCCCATGCAGGTCTCATCACAGAGGCCATAATAACCAGGACACAAAATTTGATGCAATGACACCAGAGTCAATCTTGAGCTCCTGCTTCACACAACTGGAGACAGCCCAAGGAAGAAGCTCATGGAAATGGGGGCTGGCTGGAGGTGAAGCACCAACTATAGTGATTGTTTCTTTCTTTCCAGCCTATGGAGAACTTGGTGCTGCACAGCAAATACCAGCAACCAAGCTTAAAGTGTAAGGCTCAGGATGACAGCACCAAGGCTCACACCAAGTCTGCTAAGGGTTATCTTGTGCTAACTCTTCCCCCTGCCCCAGCAATTCCCCATGGACCTTGATAGAAAAATGCCTGGGTAGTAACAGGATGAAGGGATCCACTAGCTTTTTTAAAAAAAATAATTTAAAAAAAATAAGCTACCTACAGTTAAACAAACTTGCAGTAAAATCAAAATGCCACATAGATACAGCTCAACCCAGGAAAGTCCACAGAAACCAGCAATGCAAGTGGAACACTTGAGAAGGAAAGACAACTGACACTTTCCATCAGAAAAGCATTAAAAGTATCAGAGTAGATACCAAACCAGCTCTTTAATCCACGAAGAAACTTACTTGAGCCTGAAGGATTAAGATCAACTCAATAGTTGCAGTTTTGAAAGCAACAGCTGAAGCTGCTAGCATGTGCTGGCATGCCATCCAAGTATTACTTGAACCTACTTTCTTGATCGTTAGCTGTTTTGTTTTAAAACAAAATAGTAAAAATAAAAGCTTTGAGCTGCCAAATGGCTGTAAAGGACAACCTCAAAATGTGTGAACTGGATCTAATCAATGCAGAAGACATTCTGCAAAGCAGTAGGAGCAACAGCTGAGAGGACCAAACCACACCATTCGTCTCAGCACACTGTAATTAGTATTTGCATATTGATGTTAAACCATTTTATTTCTCCTGAAAGCAAGTCCCATACCATCATACTGTGACTAATAGTTCACTTCAGATGTTCAATCTTCTCCATCAGTCAAGATATGTATATATGATACACACATATATAAACGTATATACACATATATGTATACACAGACACGGAATGTGAACTTGCTACAGGGAAAGCATGCAGCAGACGTCTGTACAAGCACAGGATTAAGTAGTACACAGCACCATAAATACACATTGTTATTTATGCTAATGGTGGCCAAGCCTTAATTGGCAAGACTACAGACAAATGTGTCTGTTCACAAACTAAAAACCTATCTGCTCGAACTATTTGCCTTGAATATCACTGAAAAAAAATTCAGGTTTGGTTAATCGTTTTGCCTGTTTTACAAAAAAAAAAAGTACACATTACTTAAGGTGATCTGTTAACACTGGGCTACATTATTTTAGGTGCTTTGAACTGTGTATTTTGCCATGCTTCTGAATTTCACTGTCAATTTGCTAACACCCTTCCTACTCTAAAGTACAAATCTATTGGGTGATTACTTTAAAAGTTCCTGTTGAGGGTACAAAAAGAACAAGAACATTGAGCAACAGTGATGAAAAGGAAAGGCTGCCATAAAACAATCTGGTTACAACTGAAAAAAGAATGACAAAAATTCTGAAGTCATTTTAGCTTGGCAGAAAATGATCATCTGTTTCTTTGTCCACTTGGTACTCTTAACAGCCTAGAATTGTGCAATATCGCATTAGCTCATCAAGAGGTAACTAGTGATAAAGCAGACAATAAGCGACAGGAAAACCAAGTTTATTCATGGTAATTTATGTGAAGTTTATGAAATGGAGAAAGGGAGAAGATGAAAAAAAATATTGAAGCTACAAGCCAAGGTAAACAAAGTATTTCACAGCACAATCAGAAAATGAAACAAGGCAATATTAATACATAGAGAGAGGTAACAGAGAATTCCCTCTCCAACATGCACATTGTTCAACCTACAGCTATAGGGGAAACGATGGCCTTGAGATAAACAGGCGAAGTTCCAGGGACTTTCCCCATTTGTTCAACTAACCAGTGGCAAACAACTCATTCAGTCAAGCTAGTAAGAGCAAGGGAGGTGACGGGGTGGGATATGCTTGTTGGAACCACTTTAGATGCCTGAGCTGAGAGGCAATCTCTTTTGAGTGACTATGGGAAGCGTCGGCCAAATGCAACTCAGGACAGCTCTACTGCAAACTGCTGCACAGCTGCACTTGTGTACATCATCCTCAGAGTTGTCAACAGTCTTGTCAATACTGCACCCCAGCGTATCGCTGTCATAACCACTGGCCCTTTTACAGCCCAAGCCAACACAGACAGAAGCTGCTAAGCAGTCTATGGGGAGATGTCCATGTGAGGTAGAAAGGCACTTGATGCCTCATGTTCAGTCTGAACACAGCCTCCTCTGAAGGGAGGGCAGAACTTGCCTGTTCTCGCCTAGTTCTTTGCCTGGACAAGATAATCTCTTATGTCATAAGGACAGAGACAGAGGACTCCACTCTCAAGTCTGGTGTCCTTTTTACTGCCCCACACAGTCTTACAGCCTTCTTTCCAGAATTTTTCAAAACTGCATGCTCACCTGAATTAAAACTCAGAAACTTTGCTGCTGAGTCCTGCAGAAACCCCACCTCTTTCAACAGTGCCAAAGACATGTAAAGAGAGATCCTGTGGATAGGTTCTCATTGTGCAGAAACAAAATTGATCTGTGTAGCTGACTTTGAAGTCCCTTCTGCCGTAAACAGCCTTCTTCCTACCTACCACAGAAATTAAATCAGAAATGGGCTTAAGAGAAGGTCTTCCCAGCTGCAGGAAAATCAAATCAAAACATCTGGTTATAACCAAAGTCTTTGCTGTAACAGAAGTTGTCCCTATTGTAAATGTGTTCTGAGAAACACATCCTGTTGTAAGCTAAATGAGACTTTGTTGTAGAAGTCCATCGAGATCACATCAGCCTATTTCTGACCAACACCTCCATCAGGAAGGGCATTTTCCTCACCATCCTCATACCTGAGCTGCAGTCAAGCCTTCGTTTGAGAGATGACAGAGATCAACTCTTTGCAACAATCACCTGCTTCCTCCCTTTTGGGGAAGTCTACAGTAGCGGTGAGCCAGATCCAACAGTATGCGCTAGCTGGTGTGTTGGAGAGCTTCTACTGCAGGCATGAAGACCCAACTTGTTGCACTGATGAAAGACTACCCTCTAACTGCAAACAGAACCAAAACACATGCACCAATGCTGGCTGATGAAATTAAGGCATTCCAAACATTAGCCAGGAGTTGTTTCCGATTATCTAGAGGTCCTCAGCTGGCATCGTATTTCTTTGCTCATGTTCCCCATCAAGTCCCAGGGAGCCCCAGGGAGCTCTTCACTGAGACTGACACCTGTGTCAGTTTTTATTCAACATACCTATAGAGTGATGGGCTACAACATTAGCTGACGTTGTGGAGATTTGACTCTCATTCTTATTCAAGGAAAAAGACTGAAAGCAGAGGGTCAATGCAAAATATCAGTGGGACGGTGCCAGACTGCCTCCCTGTGTATGTGTGGTTATGCAATCTTGAGCAAAACCAATATAGATAGGGTGTAAAAGTATGATTACAGAACATTAAGGTGACATTCACTGTACAACTTACACAAGCTAACATCTATACGTGGCACAAGATGAAGACACTTAATTTGAAATAGCAGCTGTAATCCCGTTTTCAGAGTTGATGAAGTCATGCTAGCCAAATCTGTCTGTTTTTCAGCATCAGCATCAGCATAGCTGCAGTCATACCCCCAATACATCGTAGCCTGGACACAGAAACAGATTATGGAACAATAGCAGAAAGCATATGTGTTTGCTTGGGGTAGACATGACATTCAAATCTAACTCCCTCTGCTTATTGGGACAATCCACTGTGTTGGCACAGTGGCTTCATGTTGGCTTCATCACCGTTTTCACACAAAATGCTCATGCCTAGAAAAAACACGATTCACCTTCAGCTACTTCCTTCTCCTCTTGAATGAGGATCTTGCCACTGTGGTCCATGCTTGTGTCACCTTCAGGATGAATTATTGCACCATTTTCTACCCCAAAGGTTGCAAAAAGGTCAAGCTGAAAGCTGTGGCTGATTCATCATGTAGCGGTTCTCCAGTTCAGAAGTGAAACACAGAGCATATCCCACTGGTCCTCTGTGGACCCCACCTACAGAACAGAGTCAGGATACTGGTCTTCTAACATGCTCTGTCCAAGCTATCACAATGACAACTTGAAAATACAGAAAAGAAAGAATAAGCTGAATTTTGATAGAAACATTGTGTTTAAAACCTGAAGTCTGCTAAAGCATTGCACAGGATCTGTCAGCAGTCAGCTAATTGCAAGTTTCTTGGTATACAGAGCTGCCAGCTAGAAGATTCAGCTATGTCCCATGCAGTCAATATGAAATGGAGACATATAATTTTGTATTACTCACAATATGATCTTCTCTGAACTGTTAGTAACATCAGAACCTCTTTTCACTCCATCCAGAATACACTCCATCTTGAATCACTACTATTCTAGATAAAAGAGATATGAAAATGCATATCTCTATCTGCAGCCCTAGTCATTTAAGGGAGCAATTGAATTGCCCAAATGCAGGGACCTTAGAGCCCTGTACGATGTCCTAGACTACCCATGACAAGGTAAGTCCCTAGCCTTATAGGATGTACACTTTCTGGAGCAACAGAAGATATTCCCTTTATGCTCAGAATGACCCGATGGACATGGAGCTGAATCCAAGGCCTACTTCAGCACTCCGAATTCCAAGCTAAAACACAATTACTCCAAATAAACCAGATATTCTGGTTAACCTGTATCAGTTATTCTAGTTTAAACAGAACAATTTTACAAGTGTTAAAATCAAAGCCTTTTTTTTCTTCCTTAAAAAAGCTGGCTTATTGGAAAAAGTTAGAAATAAATCATCTGATCCACAGAGGCATTTTTATTATGTCCTATCACTGGAAACATGCGGTGCAAAATTCAACTCCCAGTTACACAACTGGACACTGCAGTAACCGTGTTTGCATCTACCGAGCCACAGTGGTTAGACCTGCAGAACAGCAGTGAGTTTGCAATTCCACTGGGGATACCAGATGTCTTCCCCGGTCCACAAAACCCAGTTTGCATGACCTGACCCTGCTCCTGCCCTGTTTCCCAAGTTTGGGTTAGCACCACATCACAGCCTTTTTATTTAAGCACTAGCGGTGAAGAAGAGCCATATTGCCCTGGCCACTTCTTGTCTACTGCACCAAAACTTTTATAAACTTGTATAAAAAAAAAACCCTCAAAAGCCATCCAAAAGACAAGACCTTTCCACTTCGGACTAGGACACTACCCTCCCCTCAAAGTACACAAAACTCTACATGAGCTTTGTGCAGATATAAACAAAGCCACTGCCTGTCTCTTGCAAAGAACCAACCCCTTATTTTCACTGTCCTTTTCTTTGAGAAACACAAAAAGGCCCTGGGGAATGTGCTACCACGCTCTCCCAGTGATGCTCTGGGAGTAGACTTTACCAGGCAATGCTGCCTAGCGCAGGGGAGGATGGTGACATGAGCCCTTCACCACATTCTTCAAATATGATTCTTTTCCAAGTTCCTCAGTAAAGATGCACATTCAGACTTCTTCTATGAAGGATATGGTTAAGCATTAAGAAGGCAATTGTTTTGACCTCAAAAATCCTCAATATTTTCTCTATAGTATGTTGTTAATCACAGAAATATTTTTCTTCTCACAACAACGGAACCAAATTGCTGCAGAGAGAAGAACATTTATTTCCATGAAGAAGAGGGAAGAACATTTATATGAATCAAACTTCAGAAGCTACATTGCGTTAAAACAAATTAAATGGGTCCAAGATGTTCATGCTTCAAGGCAGAGCCCAACCACTAACAAGTATGCATCAGAAAAACTTCTGAGGATCATTCCCAAACCCTGGCTGCCCTTTCTCCAAAATAACCTTGACTATCTATGTGCCCCGACCTCTGAACAGAAACTGGCAATGAATGTTGCTATTTGTCCTCATGCTCCCTTATAAAATTGCGATAAAGTGACTCCAACCACAACCCTACAGAGAGTGTGCATACATCAGAAGGTTTGTCAGCTCTTACTCTATAATGGCAATTGTACGTGCGGTACATTTTCAAATCACGTAGACCATTCATTTCATCCCTTATGGAAATCCCACTGCAGCAATTCAGAATGTGTACACAAACACATTCAACTGCTAGAGATTTATGGCTGCTTGAACAAACAAACCCAAAATCCAGTTCCTTTGTTTTAGCCTTATTATAAAACAAGACCTAAAACATATGCTCCAAAAAATGTTCCATGTGTCCTTCTATCTCACCAAACTATTTCAAGTCTGCATTTTGAAACTGAGCAGAAACATATCTGTCATAAGCTGTATTTTCAGGGCCTGGAATGGGCAGTGACTACTGCATAGGACTCATCAGCACCTTGGTTTGCTTGGCCCATCCTGATTAAAAGCACACCAAAAAAATCTGGGTTGAGGTTTTTATTTTCACTCTGACTGCTCAGACACCTTAGTACATTCTTTCTTAATTAGCAATACTTCTATACCATTCAGTAATTACATACTGTACGGAAAAGATCTGATGGGTCTTTTTTTTTTTCCTTCAGTTGAGACACTGTCATCTTGGCTAAGAAAAGGGCAATTGAAGACTTTGTGGAATAATGTTTTAAGTTACAAACACGGGATTAGAACCGATGCAATAATACAGAACTCTAAGGCTTTAAGGCTTTTACTTCATTCGAACTTCACCCATCTATCATCTCTACTGCTTTTTCCCCTTAGCTTATTGCCCAAGGTCTGATTGTGAAATACCATAATGCAATAATTGGATGTCATAATGTCACTGAGCAACTTTCCAAATGTTAGGCTGGACTTCTTGCCTGCCTTATTAGGTCTTACAGATACCTCTGTTTGTTGTTACCATTTTTTATACCATCTATACTATTTATTTTTTTTTTTGATATATAATCTAGTGTAGGTCTAGCCTACAGCTATTTAACTCCGTAAATTGCTGAACTTTTCCCCTATTAATGTTAAATAGCATTATTCTACTGACTTAAATGGTACTGTATAGCTTCGATTATGTCTGTACCTGTTTCCTTTCACTATATTGCCCTAGTCATTTTTTACAAATAATTAAATCCTTCATCAACCCTGAAATCCTAGGATTGCACTGTACACAGTAGCTGCGTTCCTAAGCTTTAAAAACTTTCGAGACATTGCCTTGATGCACACTTTTATTGATTTTCTAAATGAATTCCAAAATTGGGTGGTGGGGTTTTTTTTGTCAAATTCTTCATAATTATCTTTCACATAAACTTCCGATCAAATATAACCCTTCCCTCCCTATGTGCATCCTGACCTAATTCTAGTTGGTTAGAACAATAAGCAAAACAAAGTTTTATTCCAAATAATGCATTTTAGAATTAAAAGACAAATGAAAACAGATATCGTCTCCTTAAAAATGTTTACTCTTTCCAGTTTGTTTTAGAGTGCCTACCAGTTAACTATGAAAAATATTTTTGCCTTTATGACCCCATGTATTTATAACCTTGCTGCCTTGACTAACCAGTGAATTTCTCTTTTCAGTGTGAATTTTTCATATTGCAGCGTGAATGAAAACATTTCATGATTTTTAAGGAAACTTAAAAAAAAAACAACAGGATTCAAACTAGGAAGTCCAGGGATAATTTTAAAGTTTGGGGGTTTTGTACACCAAGGAAAGAAGAGATAATGTAACTTTTTTCCTTGACTGAAGTTGCAGTCTTGGTTTGTCACTTCCTATACATAAATCCTTGAGCTTCCTCCACTACTTGGTTATCTCCTAAAGCATTTCTTATTGATTCTATTGCATCAGTCACTGGAGGCTGATCTAACCAGTTTCAGTCGTTCTTTCAGTTCTTCTGAAAAACCTAGCTGCTATTGTTATTCTGGATTTTCCTTTTATGTAAGTGGAGTTTTAATAACTGACTAGCTTTTACAGCATCCCTGCATAAGCAGAGCTGAGAGAGCAAAACTTATTCTTTGGAAATGAAGAAATTATTTGGTCTCATTACTTACTCCTCTCTGACAAAATTGCATGGTTAACCCCAGGTAGTCAGTACCACTCCAAATCTATTGGTGGCTCTGGACGTAATTTTCAAAGGCAAGAATGGAGGAAGGGAGCAGAAAATAGCATTATTGCCATTTTGCAGCACAAAATGATAACCATTATAACAGTGATGTTAACAGAGCAAATCTCAAAAAAATGTGATGTTCATAGTTCATTAAGAATGTGCAGCTCCTGAATTACCTCCTGAAGCTTTCCTGAAACAGGTTTAAGGTCCAGAATCACCATAATACAACTCTCACATTCCTGTGAGGGGCCTAGATTACAACAACATTTATTTGGTTTAGGTCTTTTGTAGTCAGTGGAGATGAACAAAGCTCCATCAGGGGACGCCCTCAGGCTAGGGTAAACCAGGCTTAAGTGATTGTTTTTAAAGCCTCTTCAATTAGGATGCTGCTGCTAAGAGGTAGGTGCAAAGGAGTCATGATGCTTAAACCCTGTGTAGCGTTAGCCAGTTGACTTACAACTTAAGCATGGAAGCATGACTGTCTCCCAAAATAGTCTGCAGATACACAGCTCCCATGAGATTATTCTGTTAATTGTTTTCTAAAATCAAAAGAACATGCTCTTGTAACAGCAGCAAAATGCTAGAATAGATAACACCAAGCTTTCCCGTGTTGTAACTGGGAACAATACAAAAGATGAAAGAGATGACAAAAAATTCTTAAGAAGAAAAATTAAGAAGCAAGAAGGAAAATCTTTTTGAAGGGATCATGCAGACACACCATGTATAATTCAAAAGCGAAGACACAAGTCAGTGAAAAAAAAAAAGCAGAGCCATGAAAATACTGCCTCTGCTGTGGGACAGAACTGATGACACCAATTTTAAAGAGAAGTTATGTATTTTTCCTCTTTAAAGGATTTGCATCAGACCTAATACTGCAGGAAAGATTGCACTTCTCTCCATCAAAGGCAGAGCATTTACGAGTGTACACATCGCAGTATGCTGTAGTAACTCCCAATTCCTAGGATCAGCCACGAAGACACCGTTTCACTTCAACCAAACTGGGAGATGAGCATTTTTTTGGAGCACAGCAAAAAATCTTTCTAGCCATCATCCAGTGAATTTATTATTATTCATACATTTATTTTCTGTACATTTTCTTACCTTATATTCTGAACCGAGGGATTTAACGTTTCATCCGAAACATTACTGGTTACAGCTGCATGTCCTTCTGTGAGGGACTGCAATGGCTGCATTACGTGAACTGTCCGAAAAAGCTGAGTGGGATGTACTGGCTGCGGAGATTGCATTGTCCTCAAAACTTCTGAAGTCAAGCCAGGTGTCTGCTGCTGTACAACCTCTACGTGCTCCTTCAGCTTAGCAGGCTTTGAGTTTCCTGTTTTTAGCACTGTGGTTGATCCTCCCTTTGTTCCCGCGTTTGCAGATGCTCTAGATCTGCTCGACTGGTTTCTATTGGCCACAGGAGTTGAGAGCAGAGTTGAATCTGATGATTCTGTGCTAGGGCTCGCATCTTCATCATCTATATAGACGAGATCTTTTGGCATGTCTTTAAATTGATATACTAGGCGCTGACCTTCTACTTTAGCCAGTATTCCTCTTTGGTAATAGTATCTGTTAAAAGTGTACACACATCAAGTCATACAGTGTTTTTTGCCAAAAAACAAACAAACAAAGGCAACAAGCCCCCCAGAAAATAAGACCAGCAGTAACAAGTAAACAGTATTTTAAGTGCCTAGTTTCTTCATTATACAGGAGTGGCCAATTTAATAGCGTATTTTTTCCTCAAACAACTTTCTTTTACTGGTATTTCTTGTCACCTTTCAACCTCAGAGGTTGAAATTAAAACTCTGGGGAGACTGAGGACAACTCTGAGGAGAAAGAGAAGAACTCCGTGACTTGGCAGCTCTGCTATCAACTCATACACTTTAAAAGTTGCATGAAACTTGTAATCCTCATGCAGTTCTTTCAGTTACCTGAATTGATGCTTATTCACCAGTGAGCACAGACAGACATTTTCGCTACAACAAAGCAAAGGGAGTAGGACAGGAGAGCACTACTTCTGTCATATTTAAAAATTAATATGACAATTTGAAATGACACACAATGAGGTGAGGGGTGAAGGGAAATGAAAAGAAATGCATAGCTACTCAGTTGGACAATTATCAATCAGCAGGTAAGACTGAAGCTTCATGGATGTCTCCTTACTTTGTACAGTCTTTTATGTATGAGAAAAATCCCAGCCTGATAGGCAGAAGCACATGATAAGAGGTTTTAAAACTGTCTGTACACACAAGTTCAGAGAAGCGCAACCAAACCTGAATTCTAAAACTGTCTCTTCCACTGGAAATGGGATCATTTGCAACAAGTAGAAATCATTTCATTAATACACCTGAATTTAGGATTTTTTTGAGAAAAGAGATTCAAATTTTATGTAAAAGGCTTGCCCCACTTGGAATCTTCAGTCTCTTACTTTGGCTGGTTGACTGAGAAGGTGCAGTTTTTGCAGCAGCACTGAAAATGTCTGAGCTGAGACTGAAAGTGACTGATTTGAGGTTGAGGTTAATAAGGGTTACTTTTAGTTAGCTAATTTATTTTGCTGAAATAACTTCATTTCCCAAATGGATAGAATACTAACTCTTTTCCGTTGTTACGCAAATTAGATGAGGTATTTCATGCATGCAAACACAAAGGCAACAAAAACAGTCTATTATTAAAAATGTACATACCTGAGAGCTCTACCCATTGTTTCATAATTCATGTCAGGTTTGTTTTTGTGTTTTCCCCACAACCTGGACACAGCCTTGGAATCTACCAGTTTGAAAATGCCCTTCTCTCTTTGAGTCCATTTGATATATTTAGGACATGTAGCTTTGTCCTGGAGCAGTGCTAGTAAGAACTCCCAGAGATAAATTGTATTTCCTAAAATAGAAGTATTTCAGGACACAGAAAAAAAAAAAAGAAAAAAATTACTTGACCATATTTTATTAATGATGTAAATAATCTAAAAATGAAGAAGCTCGTCACAAATACACTGTAATACATCACCAAGACTAGGAAATAGCGATGGGAAGGGATTATTGTTAGTTATAATCTGGGTGCCCAAATACCCTAGTCACTGGCTGTAACCTACAGAGTCAGGTACCAGTCAACCTACCGTCACCCCGTTCCAACCACCAATGTTAGACAGCATTAGTCACCTACGGATACACTTCCCTCCGGCCTAATCCATTTACAGAAACAGTCACTATTGCTTTACCTCGAATAGGAACGTGTTCAGATCCATCCTCTGAAAATGCTGGAAATTAAGCCCTTCCTTAAATACTTTGCTGAATTAAGGTGAGTGTTATAATCCTTTAAAAGGCTAAACAAAATTCTTACTTTTAACAATTAGATTTATATGGGGCAATCAGTGGCATATGCTGAGGTAGGCAAACCTTCAAGAATAAAATTCAGAAAAATGTTTTTCTTTTAATCCAGTGAGCACTTGCTGGTAGACAACATTCAAATTTAATTTTTCAAACAAGAAATTTACAAACAAGCATTTTACAAACACTTGTATATGGAAATCCATCACATCTGTTTGGTGCTTACCATGTATAAAGAAACAGTATTAAAATCACAGCTTGTGAGTACTTAGAACTACTACAAAGATTGCATATTCTTTTTTTCCGAATGCACGTCTAAGGAGTCTAAACTCATACAACTAATGAGACCCTTTTTCCTGCTTATTTGGTGTCTGACATTCTTTTGGATACTTGAAGCTGCACATAAGCTTCTTAGTGATATGTTGTTAGTCTGAGAAAGGAAGAAAAAACTTCTTGTATGAAAGTATCATCTCCCACAAATAGCTGTGCAAAACCACAGCAAGGATAGCATGTGCAGATTTCTTAAGTTTCTCAAAAAAAAACCCCTACGCTCAGCCCATCAGAAGGTGACAGGAACTCTTTTGTTAGCTTCAGTTTAACCCGGCAGTTTTTCAACTTTTATAATAACCACCGTCTGAACTTTTTTTCAACAAGAGGAAGTGTCTTACAAATTAAAACTCCCATCTCACAATCTATAATTTGCAAATATTCAGCCAAGTCATCAAGCACTGGCAGTACAAAATGTTAGCAGCTCCTTCAGCAGGTGGAAACCTGAAAAGCGAGCATCCCTAGAGAAAAAACACTGCATTTGCAACAAATGTCTCCCAGCCTATATAAAATGGTCAGCCTGTTTGCCTTCAGATACCCCCAAGGCAAAGGTTAAGACTGCTTAGGCAAGACACAATGTCAGCCAGGAGTGAGAGCATTCCCAACCACTTACCATCTAATCCAGGGTGCTTTTGTTGTAGTCTAGACTAAAAATGCTCAACTGCATCAAGGCAGTCTGAAAATTTGTCACTGCTTAGCCACTGAAAAATCACTGTGAAGAGGACTGTCTGCGAAAACGTCTGCTTTACTCACAGGCAGAATTTTTAACCTCCTCTGAGTTAACAGCACAAGAAGAAATATGTAGAAAACTCAGTTTTCTATATGTATTACATCAAATAATTATATGGAGGGTTTCGTATTTTAGCATACACGTTCCCCTTAGGGGAACATTGTGGATACTGAGAGACAAGCGATTCTTGCTTCCCTGCCATGGCCAGTTATATTAATATCCCTTTTACTTCAATTCTACGTTCCTCAAAATGCAAAACAAATGCTTTTGTTGTAGCTTTTTTCATAACAGGCAGTGGTTTCAGGCAACAGGTTCCTTTTCAATTCCTTCTGAATTAGCAATTTTGTAACAATGGACAAATGTGAAATACAGTGTACCCTTGCTATCAGACATTAGACTCTTCTACCTTTTAATTTTGTGGCTAGCTGCTTTCAAATTTTCTGTTATTTCCTTTGAGCACTACTTGGAGGTTCCTCTGATACTTTTCTTTCATTTTTACTTTGTTTTAACACAAAATATTAAAAAAAGGCAACAATGCATACTAAAAATTGCTGGGTATTAGAATCATAAAATCATAGAATAGTTTAGGTTGGAAGGGACCTTGAAGATCATCGAGTTCCAACCCCCCTGCCATAGGCAGGGACACCTCCCACTAGACCAGGTTGCCCAAGGCGCCATCCAGCCTGGCCTTGAACACCTCCAGGGATGGGGCCTCAACAACTTCTCTGGGCAACCTGTTCCAGTGCCTTACCACCCTCACAGTGAAAAATTTCTTCCTAATGTTCAATCTAAACCTGCCCCCTTCCAGTTTGAAGCCATTCCCCCTTGTCCTATCACTACATGCCCTAGTAAAAAGTCCTTCCCCAGCTCTCCTGTAGGCCCCCTTTAGGTACTGGAAGGCCGCAATAAGATCTCCCTGGAGCCTTCTCTTCTCCAGGCTGAACAGCCCCAACTCTCTCAGCCTGTCCTCATAGGAGAGGTGTTCCAGCCCTCGGATCACCTTTGTGGCCCTCCTCTGGACATGCTCCAACAGGTCCATGTCCTTCTTATGTTGGGGACTCCAGAGCTGGATGCAGTACTCCAGGTGGGGTCTCACGAGAGTGGAGTAGAGGGGCAGAATCACCTCCTTTGACCTGCTGGCCACACTTCTTTTGATGCAGCCCAGGATGCGGTTGGCCTTCTGGGCTGCAATCGCACATTGCTGGCTCATATTGAGCTTCTCATCAATCAGCACACCTCGGTCCTTCTCCTCAGGGCGGTTCTCAATCCATTCTCTGCCCAGCCTGTATTTGTGCTTGGGATTGCCCCGACCCAGACATAGGACCTTGCACTTGGCCTTGTTGAACTTCATGAGGTTGGCTTGGGCCCACCTCTCCAGACTGTCCAGGTCCCTCTGGATGGCATCCCTCCCCTCCAGCGTGTCTACCTCACCAAACAGCTTGGTATCATCGGCAAACTTGCTGAAGGTGCACTTGACCCCACTGTCCATGTCACCAACAAAGATGTTGAACAGTACAGGTCCCAGTACTGACCCCTGAGGAATGCCCCCGTCACTGGTCTCCACTTGGATATCGAGCCATTGACCGCAACTCTTTGAGTGCAACCATTCAGCCAGTTCTTTATCCACCGAGTGGTCCATTTGTCGAATCCATGTCTCTCCAATTTAGAGACCAGGATATCATGTGGGACGGTGTCGAACGCTTTGCACAAGTCCAGGTAGATGACATCAGTTGCTCTTCCCTTGTCCATTTAACCTGTTAAGTATTTACTGCTTGCCAACGCTGTTTTTTTTCCTACTGTTATTGCAGAAAAACCCTCTTCAAAAGGAAAAAAAACCCAACATACTCATTTGTCAGTGCAGCGATTTTTCTATTTCCAAGAAATTCTGACATTCTTATGCCACCACCTTCCAGGTTTGGCTGGCCTTCTGTCCTGGCCAGTACTGCATGCATGCAAGCACATCAGTCCCTAGGCACGCGTGCAGGCACTTGTGGTGACACAGGGGAGGCTCATTTCCAGCTCCCACCGAGCGCAGCAGAACTTGATGAGGGCCAGGGCATCAGGCTGCCATTCAAACGCCAGCTTGGGGAACGGGTGCGTGCACTGGACCCAACAGCAAAGCAATTGAGTTGTTGACAAAACTGACAGATGCTACTGAACAGTTCAGTCTGGAGGAAATGATTTATTGTATCAGTTATGTGGTATTTATTTTCTTTCTTCCTTTTAAACACAGGAGGAATGAAAGAAGTATCAAAACCCCAAGTTTTCTGCCCAAGTTTTCAAGCTGCGTTATAACTTTTCTCAAAATTCAAGGCTTGGTACTTCCTGCTGCCAACTGGCAGCCTTGATTAGCTCCTCATGCAGAATTAGACACACACAGATGGAAAACGTTTTCAAAGATCATCTGTCAAAATAACCACAGCCCAAGAAACACTAATACAATGCAAAGCACTCCCCAAGACTTCACTCAAAACGCAGCAGCTCCTGCAGGGGGCTGAAGGGTTTCCAAGAACCCTTGCAAATAAAGTGACAAATGCTTTATTCTCCCTAGGAACTGGGTATTTCACCAAGAAATCTCCTGCGCTAATTGTTTACTTGCCTTAAGATGAGAGCATAAGACCTGGTTTTACATCACAAGAGAACTAGTGAACTTTTTCTTTTTACAGGTCACTCAGAAACAATGTTCTTTTAAAAATTTCAGTAACAACTCTTTAACTCTTTGACTTACCCTTTCCATCTTTGTTTTTCTTTTTCACAGATATGTTTGGAGTTGTGGTAGGGGACTCAGGACGAGATGGTTTCGGCTTCTTCCCTGAAATAAACCACCAGTAAGTCAACTGCAGCTTAAAAAAAAGGAAATAAAAAAGAGCAAGGACCTAAAAAGGGAAGAGATTTGTTTCCCCAATTCAAAGAGGATTCAATTTCTAGTAAGTTAGGAGCTCAATCCTATGCTGAACTTTTTCAATTTCTACAGCAGGATTGGACCCCCATGCTCTTAATGTACTTCTACTAAAGATTATGCTCACTTTTCCGAAGTCCACGTACCTTGGAAATTTCTGTGGCTTTTTAGGTACTCTTAAGAGCACTCAAAACAGAAAAGATGAGAATAATAAGCTATTTAACTGTGGGCAAGAGTTTAAACAGGAAAAGTTAGATCAAATACAAAGCACTATCTTGTTCACTCACCACCAAAATGGAATTTCGGCATAAAACATGATTGTCTGCTTGTTTAATAGACTGAAAGTCTCCACTGATAGCAGCAAACTACACTGTCATGTGAAGAAAACATCTTCCAGTCCTATTGTCTTTTACACCTTTCTCAACAGTGGCTACAGGTAAATGAAAGTCACTTGTTTGTTTGTTAAGACCAGCAGAACCAGTAACAGGCTTTGAAAAAAACCACCAGTTTTTAAAGTCATAAGCATGGTGGCTCTATCTGGTGAGGAAGACTGGAAGGAAGAAGTTAGTTATAACATATGACAAGAAAGAGGAGCATTCATTTGAAAATGTTGAGAAATCAACTACCTAAACATAAGTGGAGTAAAAAACGTAAGTCATGCTGAAGTATTTTTCAGTATAAAACCTTGTCACCATTCCTTTATCAGTGCTCATTCCCTGCAATGGCAGCTTTTACAGGTAATGTAATTAATCAGAAACCTTCAGAACTTTCTTATGAAATAAACATTTCTCTTATCAGGTTTTGCAGTGACCCCTTAGTACATTGAAAATACCTAAATTATTCACGTACTACCTTTGCTCTTCTGAGAGACAGAATAGACCAAGCAGACAAAGGACTGAGAAATGTACTAGTCCAAATAGCATATTGTCATAATTCTTTTTCTCTATTTATCACACTTCCAAAGAGTTTACATCCTAAGGAGGCAAGACTAATAGACCTGTGCAATCCCATACACTATGACGTTCCACTTTTGGTTTTGTTTTTAGGGGCTGGTTTAGAAAGGAAATGGCTCTGCTGCAGAGTAAGAGTTAGGGTTTTTCACTAACTCTGAAAAAAACGGCTCACTGCCAGCCTGCGCTGTCTGCTTTGTTCTGGACATCCAGGTATCTATAAAGAAGTTATAAGAAACATAAAGAAGTGCTTGAGCACTCACCTTTTGACATTAGCAGTCTTGCTAAGTCCACCTGTGCACATTTAACTTTCTCTCTTTTTTTGACAGGCCATGGGGGAGGAGGGATAGCTAGCTGCAAGAGCTACAGTGCGGAAACTCTAGTAATGCATGGAGTCCTCTAATTTTCTTGCTTCCATTCAGACAGGACTCATGACTGAGGGTGGGACACAAAGTTCAGCTGTGGTCTTCGCCTGTAACGTCTTCATTGATTTGAATTAAGATGGGAGGGAGGAAAATCCTACAATATTGTTTTTTTCATATATCATCATATGAAAGGATAAAGAACTCCTGGAGTACATTTTTAGCAGCTTTGTTCCACTCACCATTATTGGTTGCAGAAATGTCTGTTTTCTCTAAAAAATCTAGTCACTCTTGCATAGATGAGCTTCTACGGCACAAGAAGTCCCTCAGGGTAACTTCGGCTAAATGCTTTGCTCCCCTTAGAGCTCTGTCATGGGAAGACTCTGTTGGGTGCTCATCCTCTCTTGTACAGGTGTAAATGTACACCATTAAGGAGTTGGGAGTGTTATTTTGATGTCATTAATGACGCTGTGTCCAAATGAGATCAGGTCTTAAAGGAAAATTAAGTGGATGAGGGTTCAAGAAGGTCATGACTGAACTGCTCGTCAACTTCAGGAAACATAAGTACTGATCACATATAATTTGTACACTTCTGATTAGGGATAACCTAGGGTACTAAATATGGATACTACTGCTACAGCAATTCTAGGCACTCTTACTTCAGCCTAGACTACTTCAGGACATCCTATTTCGACAATCCTCTACCAGAAACCCATCAAAAATTAGAAATCAGTGAAGAACGTAACACTCGTTTACAGAAAGGTACTGATGTTACTGCTCTATATCTGGGCTAGAGATACTGAAGATGATCGTTTTAGACTACGCTATAGGCACTCACTGATACCATCAAAACCACAGTTAACAGAGACACACAAGATACGTTTCCTTTGTTTAAAATAAGTTATTTTCTGAAAGCACATTAAGCATTAGCACGCTTCCTCCTTTGGTTCAACAGAGCATGAATTTGTTACCTTTCAGAGTACATCACTAAATTCCTTTTTAGTAGAGAATTTTATAAGGTGGAAGGATGAAGAATGTGCAAGAGCTAAGCCTTATGTGGAGCTACCATAATTTTGTATAGCTAATCAAATTTATAATTGGTATTTCCACTTTCTTATTTCCATGGTTGCAAAAACCACTTATGGTTAGAAATTCATGCTACAAATTAATGTGATAGTTAGACAGTGAGATGCGCACCCTGATTAAATAATTTATACCATACCAGAAAGAATTCAATACGTTTTCTTGCACTGTTTTCAGTGGTTTTTGTTTAAAATAATGCGTACATAACTTATGTGACCACCTACTGCTAGATACCTTCCACAGCAAAAATGGGACTGAAGGTATTAGTATAGCAAATTCCCAAGTTTCTTTCTCTGACATCCCTTTGTTTTTCCTATCTTTCCGATCCATAGTTCAGCAGCTCAGTACTCAGACATTCATAAATACAAATATCACACTGAACGCAGGTTTGAAGTTGAGCAGATGGGTGGATACAGCTCCCTTGCTGCAGCAAGAAGGCCCACAAGGAAAGGAAGAGAAATCGCCCCATCACTTCTGGAGAACATTTTCTTGGAGGAGCTCTACTTGGCAGTGCCATTCTGGCTCAGTTAGCTGGCAATGCTCTGCACAATGCAACCCTGTAAGTTTAGCTGATAGGTTATATACGCTAGAAGTCTATAAAATCATGAGTGGTATGGATAGGGCAAAATGACCATGGTCCTTTGCCATGCTACAAAGCTGATCAAAGGAAGGGAAACAGATTGCACTTAAAAAAAAAACAACCAAACAACCCAAACAACAAAAGAACCCCACCCACATGCTGCATATCATCCTAAAGTGCACTACAAAATAACATTTTGCAGCAATTGTTGTACACCAGTGCCTTACAAATCCCTGGACATTTTGAAGTAACACTTCAACATCACTGAGACCATACCATCTACCTCATGAAGTCTCAACTTCACTGAAAACAAGTAGTTAATGAAACACTAAGCTGATGCACCTTTCCTAGTATTTTTTCTATCTGATCTAATTGTCAAAAACAAACACACACATTTGCTGTGAAGCAACTGGTTTTGTTACCTACAGCTAGGGAGGAGGAAGGTGTGGGAGTAAGCAGAAGCACAACACAAAAGAGGGTATGAAAGCATCAAGCCAAAGAGGTTAAATATCTGCCAGACAGTGGCTCCTTGTTTTGACCCACATAGCAGCCAACATTAAAAAGAAGAAGAAAAGAAAAGAACAAAACAAAAAAAAAACAGTTTAAAATCCTCTTATGGTTTGTTATCTCACAGTAGTGCATATAGCACGGTAGTTTCCCCAGCAGCCCTCTCAGGGCAGCTGCTGGTAAAGCTCTCCTCCACAGCGGTTTCAGTTCAGCTTTCTGACGGGAATCGGAGACTTCCCGACCCACACCCACCCCTACCAGACCTTGTGACACACACGGGGCTCAGGAGGCTTCCCCAAGATCTCCACAGGCCAATATGCACTCTCTGACAGATAACAACTCCCAACTTTCAGAAGCAGCAGCAAAAATGCACTCTCTCATTCAGCAGGAGTATGGCTGGCTAGCAGGAGCCCAGTTCTGGAAGGCTTTTATTTCACAGGGGAATCTGTCAAAGTTCTAATGCTCTGATTCAGCCCTACAATTAGTTCCAGAAACATAACTCTCTTGGTTTATTTTTCTTTTTTTTAAAAAAATTTGTTGCAACAGCACCTTACATCTGCCTACACTGCATGACTTTTTTCCACTGTAGACATCAGCTTCAAGACCTCTGATGGGGTCCATGCGCAAGCAGGGTGGGAAAACAGGAGCAGAAGGTCTGGCTAACACCACTTGATTACTCTTTGGCACAGCACCGACTGCAATGGAGCATCACTCAGTGGACACTGTGTAAGTGTTATTTACCAGAAATTGGACTTATGCTTACTATAGCATGCAGCTATTTAAAAAAAAAATAAAATTAAACCATTTTTATTTAAGAAAAGCTAAAAAACCCTCCTCATTCTCATCCCATACTCTGAACAGACCAAGTACCTTTAATTGAAGCTAAGTAAGAGCTAATTAAAGTGCTTCGGGAATCACAGTAACAAAAGTTCTGTAACTTGTATTGCAATTCTGCTCTGAAGAAGAAACTACACATAGGAACAAGCAGAGATTCATGTTTCCTGTGGGATAACCCATTGTTGCTACCTCTTCAGCATCATTAGTATCGAAGCACCAGAATCTGTGCTCACACTACCCAGTAAGAAAACACTTTCTCTGTATTTCTAGTGAAGCCCACTCATTTATTTTGACCTGACACCCATAATGGTTCCAGACACCCACAGGGGAGGTGAGCACACCACCCACTGCTCTCCTACTCCACACCGCTGTTCTCCAGTAGTGTCTTACCTTTTTTCTTCTTTGGTTGTTCAAATTCTGGAGTTTCTGGTGATTCAGCATAAGGGTCTGGGGCTTGATGAACTTCCACCACCTCAGGGATCCCATCAAGTGTGACTGACACATGTGTAATAGGAGCCACCATATCATCATCTTCAGTTGCGCCAAACATAGTTGCTTAAGGGAAAGGGACAATAGGAATATTTTCACACAGCCACAAGGACTTCTAAAAGCTATTTTTTTACAGCAAAAATTAAAACACAGAATAAAATAAAACTATGACACTTAAGGCCTTCATGGGAGAGAAGACTGTTTCATAATGTGATAATGTGCCGATAACGTTTCACACGGACAGAACTATTAAAATAGAACAATTTAATGATATAACCTACTCCCCCCAAAAGCATAATTATTTGGTGATTGCACATTTTTATTCATATTTAAGGCAATCTGCAGATGTAAGTGCATATTCTTTTATCTTGGTAACATAAACAGACTAATCCTCTATCAGGCAAACAAAACACTGCAATCTAAACCACCCGACTTCATTCACACCTTCCCTCTGTAATTTTTGATTCTTTCCTTATTTGTTCAACTCTGGCATAGCAATGAAATCCTTCATTGCACACAGCACTGGATTTCTGATATCTAAACTATGTACATAAAGGTTACCTGGAAGCAAAATAATCTTACCAATTCCATGCAACCATGCTGCACTGAATCCCTCCTTCTTTCACAAATAAACAAGACAAGGCAAATACAGACTGGATTCACTTTCATAAAAAACTTACTTATTCTTTTTTCATCCAACATAGGACCAGGGGAGTCCATATTGAGAAGTGCTTCAGCAGCCTCGATTGTTTCTATTGTTTCATCTCCATTATGACAAGATGCTTCAACTAAAAGCAGAGTAAAAGAGAGTAAAATTAATTCTTAACAAGCTACAAACTGGACTTAAAACTTAATATGGTATTTATTCCTGTTCCACTTCTAGAAAAAAAAGAAGTGGTAAACACTGTCTTCTACTAGATGATTAATAACACATTAGCTGGGGAGAAAATGCATACTGCAATCATTTCATTTATTTAATACACTACATTTTTCAGATTGTATGTATTAAAAAAAAGCCACAAACAACACAAACCCTTTGTTTCTGCCTCTTTCTAACTCCTCTATTTGCTGATCAAGCACATGCAGTAAAACACAACACTCATGAACCTTAAGAAATATCACTACCACAAAAAATATTCCAGACAGTATCTTTAAAAAAAACAATATTGCTAATTTTTTCTTATGGTGGTCCAAAGGAAGTGAATTCCGTAATTAAGAAATGCTCACCAAAAATATTCTGTCATTTAGCCTGGAGGACAGACAAGAAAATACTCCACAACTATTAGGCAGCATGTGATCTAAAGGTGCAACTGAATCCTAAACCATTCAAATTCACAGGGACTACAGCGCACAGTACAGGCTCCAGGAACACATTGGAAAGCAAACACAAAACACAAAAAGCTTTTTTTTTAAAAAGAATGGACTACTAGACAATCCCTCATCAATCTAAGGAGGGTGGTCATTAGACAAGTCCAAAGTTCTTGAGCATTAATTTATAATTAATGTCATCTGAAGCTGCACACCAAAAAAATCCAGTAAAATACCATTTTTCAAAGTAACAGCTGTCCAAGTCCAAGAAGATAACATTGGTTTGACTGGAGGAGTACCTTACCAGAGGATTTTTTTTCAAAATAAATGTAGCATGATAAATAAGTTAGATGTTAGTTTCAGTACCTGGTACTGTAAACCTTTAGAACTGTTTAACACATTCTTTTAGAAATTACTCTTTGTTGGATGGAAATGCACGGGCCAAGCTTCCTTACCCTTTGACACAAATTTGAAGCTACATTGGGGAATTGACTTTCTTGTATCAAAGCTGTACAAAGAGTTGCATTAGTATTCCCCTCCCTAGGACACCAATGAACCTCAGTTACTTTCTAAGTCCGGTAATGAGTCAGCTTCTCGCCCTCTCTCCCTGTTTAGCTTTGAGGAATTTTGGGTGGGGCAGTCACAAAAAAAAAAAAAAAGAAAAAAGAAAGGAGACTGACTGACGGAGCAAGCAAAAACGCACTATAAAACACAATGCAATGACCTTGGAACATTTCTTCTTCACATAAAAGCAAGAGGTTTATGCCAGAATTTCTATACTTTTAAAAAATTAAAAAAAAAAATCACAGTAACAACAAAGCAGCCAGCTCACTAGCACTAAACAATCGCACAATTAAAAAAAACAACCACACAAAAAAAACCCAGTTTCACTCTAAATATTTACAACTTCAGCAATCCCTACCATTAGGAGAGGGCAAAGATGAATGCAGACATTCACACATCAGCCCCACCTCCGCCACCCTGCTGTGATTTACAAGCAGCAGACGGAGCTCAGGAGAAGCCTCACTGCCTTCTGGATTTTTTCTTGACCTTAGTCCTACCATGTCCCAAGCGTCAGAGGCTCAGGCTAAGACAGAATAAAGTAGACAGGCGCTGGGAACCCCTGACCCACACAGCAACTCACCCTGTTGTCTACAGGATCCCCTTCACCCCACATTTGCACAGACATTCAAACAGTTAAGAATCTGTACCTTCTGGAGGCCATCATCTCCAAACCGGATGAAGAAATGAGAAACACAGCTGGGGAGGAGGACAGCGTGAAGAGAAAAGGGTAGGTAGTGAGTATGGACTAAGGTCCTGGCTTAAGCCATAGAGTGAGATGGGGCAGCAAACCGCTGACACCTTTGTTGTGCAGCTTGCAGGCTCAGGAGCTCAGCTGCAGAGCATCTCAGCCCCAAGAGCTAAAGAGCACCCCTTGGGAATGCCTGGCCAGCTGAGGAAGAGACTGAGGAAGAGAACCAAGTGTAGCCCACGCAGTCTGCAGGCACGCTCGCGCTTGGCCTGGCAGCGCTGACTTGGTCGCTTCTGGTTCTAAGTTTTAACTGGATGGGAACTTTCCATACCATCTACCAGCATAACGAAGACCACAGTAAGGATGTCACCCTAAATACAGGCACACAGCACTGCCAAAGCAGATGTCATCAGTTCTGACGGTGTCCAAAAGGACAGTTAGGTACCCTGCCATGGTCCAACTCAGTCAGAGCCATTGAGCAGGGCTGGTTTATGCTGCCACGTACAATTTAGAAGCCAGCAGTAGTACCCCCTGCTTCTCAATGCTGCAGGTGGGGAGGAGTTTGCTCTTTCCTCGGTGAGAGCTGTACAAGGAGCAAACCCACTTGCTTTCAGGAGCTGAGGTGACAGAGCAGAGTCTGTGAATTCTTCACTCTGAATAATGGCAGGCAAGGCAGAGGTTGCCAACTGTACATTGCTATTGCACCGTGTGGCTAAAAATCAACCATCCGTATCCAAGGCTAATAAAAGGAACTTATAATAGTCATATAAATAATGTAAACATAGAAATTAATATAATTTGATGCTCACAAAAAACGTAAAGAGTGCCAGCTATCTGTCTATCCACAGACACAGAATGGCAAAAATAAGTTTTTAACCACATTAATGCCCTTGCTAACACCCTTCAAGCCTCTTCTCAGATGATGACTTCACAAGGTGGTTTGAGCCAAATTAATATTTCCCTGTTGCTGAAGAAACAAGGGCTGTGGTTCTTCCTCCTGTCTCTGCCCCTGGTTCATGATCCAAACTCCTGTCACTTAACACAACCCAGGCTTCACACTTCTTTGATCACGCAGCGAGACAATTTAGTTTTATAAAATGTCTTTAACGAAGTTTTTGGGGTTTTGCTGGGTCAGCAAGTTGAATTACAAGAACTCAAGAGCTAACACAAACAAGGTGTAGGGTACAGCACAGAGGAGATGGAGCACCACCCCTCCATCCTACTAGCAGCAAGATGCTAATTTGCATCACTCAACTTGAGACAGTGCTCGGAGATAACCAACTCAACTACCAAAGGCAAGTTGGTGTCTCTTATTTTAATTTTAATGTTGCAGAAAGGTATTCCAATCATTGGCACTTATGATACATTCACAAATTTAAGAAGAATTGGGATGAAATACCTTATTTGTTACACTTTGGCAAAGTCAGACACAAAAGAATGGTGGTGGGGGAAGTCATTTCTAAGAAGCATCAGATTTCAAATGTTATCCTAAATAGTTAGCGACTGTAAAAAAAAAAGAGGGAAGGAAAAAAGGAAAAAGGAAAAAGGGAAGGAAAAAAGGAAAAAGGGAAGGAAAAAGGGAAAAGGGAAGGAAAAAGGGAAAAGGGAAGGAAAAAGGGAAAAGGGAAGGAAAAAGGGAAAAAGGGGGAGGAAAGAGAAAAAAGAAAGACAAAAGGAAAAAAGAGGGAAGGACAAAAGGAAAAAGGAACAAGAGGGAAGGAAAAAAGGAAAAAGGTAAAAAGAGGGTGGAAGAAAAAAGAAAAAAGGGGAGAGAAAAAAGGAAAAAAGGGTGGGGAGGAAAAAGGGGGGGAGGGGAGAAACAGAAGGGGAGAAGAGGGAAAACCACACCCTGAAGTAACTTCATTTTTTCCCAGGGTACTCTACAAGTTCTTGTTTATCTGAGCAAGCCACAAATATAAGCCTCTGTATCTGCACGCCAATTACAGCCCTGTTACTGCGAATCCAGGTTTGCTATGAATCAGCGCTCCCCTTCAGTGCGAGGCTTGCCCAAACACAGCTTTCTGCTCTTCTCACCTGGTGGAGAAAGAACTATGCCTCACGCTAGAAGCTTCCCACCCAAGTCCAAAGTCCTGCTTTCCCTGCTCCTGCCTAGTGTCTTTTTTGAAAGCTTCACACTGCTTTCAGCAGTCCCGTCCCACTCCTATTGCTTGCCCGGTGGCCAGCAGCTCCGGAGAGTGGAGTGTCAAGTTCTTGTCCAGGCCAAGATAAGGGCTGTGCTAGTCACAGCTGTGTTTTAATTCACTGCTGCTTTTACTACAGACAAAAACAGGGACCACGGAGCCTCAAAATAACGTTGGAAGAAATCTGAAGTTGCTAGAAGTAGAAAGAGATCCATTAAACGTGGACAAAGCTGCCTCTTGCAGAATAGCTGGCTCTTAAATTTAAGTGATTGCTTTTTATTATCAACTCTGAGCTGATTTTTAACTTACACTGGAAAACTGAGTTTAAGAACACAGGTATTTCAGGAGACCTACACATCACCCTTCATTTTCTTTTTTAAATAAGGCTTTACAAATTATCTCATTGGGGAGCTATACGAAAAAACCCGCGCTATTTTTAACCAGATGCTATGTGCATAATTTCTTCTTTCTTTTTCTTTCTATGTGAATAATTTCTTTACAAAGTAACTGAAACCATACCCATTTTTTTTACAACTGGCATCTCGTCAACTCAAAATCCTTGCGGATTAACACTATGTTCATTTTCCACCTAACTGTTCCTTTGGATCTCTCTGAAACATCACAAATGATCACCGAAGGTGCTGGCTTTGTGCTGGACTGCAGTACCTAACAACTCTCTACCCTCTTCTCCTACCTGACGAGCTTGGTTTGTGCCACGAAAGCTAGAGCCTCACCAAATGTACAAGCCAAATGCTACCAAACTTCAAAATGCTGTAAAATAACTTCTGAACTGGTCATTAAGCACCGTTATCGATCTATGAAAATGCACACTTCCATGCTCCCTATTCAGACTAGGGCACAGGGCATCTAAGCGCAAGTTTTCTGTCCCTCCTTTCACGTCCCCCCAAACTGTCTCAGTGCAGCCGCTTCCCTGATCCCATGAAAACGTCAGAACAGGTGAACCACAAAATGGCAGAGTTTGATTAACTGTAATTTTTCTAAATTAAATTGGCCAGACACAGCAAAGTTAAAAAAAAAATAAAAATTATAAAATAAAATAAATGTTTTCAGGAAGTTACATATAGTTCCTCCTTCCTATGAACCTTATAACCGTAATTAGTCACATTACTAAGGCACATAAAGTGTAGCAAATTGTACCACCTGACAAGCCGGCCTAGAATTTATCCTGCACAAAACATTATGCCCTGTACTTTTCAGAGAAACACATCCCCAATTCAGTATTCCCTTTAGAGATAAAACTTAATTCAAAGCCAAATGCTCCAATTTATTTTGTTAATCACCCTTTACTACATGATGGTTAATCATTTAAAATCCCATAATATTGGCAAGAAACTGACCATATAAATTTTCACTGCAGTTTTTCCAGGGAAAAGTGCTTTTGAAGAGGAGGGTGATAAGGCAGGTCTGTCTATTCATTATAAAAAAATCTACAGCATGAGTGTTAATGTAACTAAAAAGCTGGTTGTTAGCCATCTTTCAGCAGGGTTTCATGTGAAACAGATGCTGTTCTTACAGTTTTCTGCAGGATATAATTTATACTTCAGGTAAGTAATCATCAGTGAGCGATAGCTGTAGTTTTGAAGGGCTGAAGCTACATCCTATAGATGGAAAAACCTACCAGCATCCATCATTCTGCAGACAGATCCCTAAAAACTAATTGCTTCAGTTTCAGGAGACCTACTGCTAATTTCTGTTAGTTTAGTAGAAAAGACAAGCTTAATGTATGATGGAGCCATAAAACAGTACTGAAAAACTGGTAACTTAAAAAAAACCAAAACCTGCACATTAGGCAGCCATTTCTCAGTAATGTTTAGTCACAAACGATGGCGGTTTCAGTTTCATTTTGCTGTGAACTTCAGTTTTACGAATATTTTAATGTGGAATTAGTACAGCCTTTATAATGCCTGATCCTCTCTCAAAGGCATAACGTGGAAATGACTGAAAAGACTGGTACAAACTTCAAAGACGATAACAACCCATTTCACTGTTAAGACCAAAATGCGTTCCATGAAAAAAAAAAAATCAAGAAGAGAACTTCAAAGAAGGGAGGGGAACAAAAAAAAAAGTAGCAGCTGAAAAATAGAGTAGGTGGGAAATTTCAGCTACGATTAGCCCCATTTCAGAGGCAGCCTACGGCAAGCCATGCTTAAACTGCGTCTCCTCCTCAGCAGCCTTGCAGTTCAAGCGGGCAGCTGCGGCCACAGCCGATGCTTGCCTGCAGCGGGCAGGGAGGTGACGGGGGGTGCTCCTTCCCCGACGTCCTTCCTCTCTTCACCTCCTGCGGGGTGCCTTCGCACCCGTGGGCCCCCAAATTCTGCCCCACCTGAATCAGGCTAGATAGCTCCCTGCCAGAAACCAGGGGCTGAGCTGCCAGTGCTGCCCGCCTTGCATCCTGAGCAGGAGCTTTCAGCAGCAGTGCTGGTCCCTGCCCGGCGTGGGCTCATCCACTTTCCCTTCCAAGGAAACCCACAGCATGCACAGTAGCTAGCGGGATGGAGAGTGTGAAACAGATAATTAGCGAACATCTCCTTCACAACAATAATCTCTGCAAAGTGGCAGCTCTGGTTTTCTGAGGACTTTGCCTTTAAAGAAAACCAGATTGCTTGAACTACAATGGATGATGGGAACAATACCGTACTTGTCTGCCTCCAAAGTATCCCAGAAACCCTTGGACACCATCAGTTACAAGGATTACATATTTTCAGTCTCTGGCAGCAATTTGCAAACCCTTCTCATGTGACCAGCAACAAAAAAATGTTAACAAGAGCATTCACAAAAGTGGAGTTTCACAATTACTCATACGCAAGTAAAAATTCACACACAATATATTACAGTGACTATGGATTCATAAAAACGATCTGCTATGAAAAATTTGCACAGCCGCATTAAGTGGTGCTTAAGTAACACACTGAGGAAATGCCAGTTTCAGTGTGAATAATTAATATGAATAGCAAGCGAATAGTTGGCAAGAGGTCTCAACTTGAAATAACGTTTAAGTATGTAAAACCTTCTTGAATAATCAGCTAACTTATTTGTACGGTCACAGTCTGTTCACAGATAATTCACTACTGAAAAAAAAGAGGAGCCATTTTTATCAGATAAAACCATTTACTGAGAACAGCTCATGTCAATTTACTCTGTGAACTGTTCCTCATGTCAAGTTTTGTTGAGTTTTGTTTTGCTTTTGTTGGTAAAAGATTGTATCAGGGTATGCCTTTGGAAATAATGTCAAAAGCATGATTGAAACCAGCAAGCTGTCTCCAGCCCTGGAGACAGTCCAGGTGTGGAGCTTAATGGCTGAAAGAAGATGCAGAAACAGAATCCTCTCTCCGTGAAGTATCTACTCCACCTTTCAGACTTGTTCTGCAAAAAATGCTTCATTTGCGTGCATTCAGTGAGGGATTGTTTTTTAAAAAATGTGACACATCTTTAAGCTTTCCTCTTGAGAATTGTTTTCTCTTTGGGAATACCTTTTCTAACAGATTTTACACAGAACGTCTGTATTTTAGGTGTTAATCGTTATTGTCAATCCAATATGAATACTATGCTGAGCATACACTTACACCACTAAGTCACACTAATGTGCACATTTTATGGCTACTTGTATACCCTTGAGAAGCTAAAAGCAGTACATCTACACAAGCTGCATATTCGTGCTTTTTGGTATGCACGTTTACTTAGGTATGTACCAACCATTAAATAAGAGCAAACAAATCTTACGAAGAGCAAAGAAAAAACTTGTTGGTACTCTGAGCAGCACTCTGTCTTAATCTCTGTTGATGGATGAAACTCTTCACTGTTATCAGCTGTGCAGCTGGGATTGTAAGCCACCAGCTAACAGTATTAATGCCACTTTCTCCATCTTGTACAAAATTAACAGTATTCATTATTACTATAATTTTGTTTCCTGTTGGTTTTTTGTCATTAAGATATTTTTTTTTCTACAGCCACCTTGGTTCAAAAACATGGCACAGAAATGTTTTTATAACCAACCTGTGAGGGTGATATCATCATCTTCTATGATTTGCTCTTCTGCGACATCCAGAGAGCTCTCCGTGATCATGTCACTGGGTTCATCCACGCAGGTTAAGCCAGAGTAGTTATGTAGGAGGTCTGCGCTAGGAACATGCTCCACGATGACAGCAGGGAAAATAGATGGATCACCAAGCTGGGGGGGTGGAAAAAAGAAAATTAAAATAATAGTAGTTCATCTACATCCAATCTAACCACTTACTGATTAATACTTCAACAGGCCTATATTACATCACTTGAATATTAGACCATCAGGAGGGAGTACCAAAGAATGGGATGATTTTTAACACATAAACCCAAATAGCAGTAGTGTCCCACTATGGGCCACAGGCTGAGAATCACAGTAGTATCTAATATGTTGACTTTACTCTAGTTGGTAATACCAAACTCCCACGACACTACTTTGCAGCATAAAAGCTGATAATATAGAGGAGTGACACAGCAGAGTAAATGCTAAACTTTGCCGGAAATAATACTAGGCTGCAAGCACCTTAATCCTTTCCTCTTCCCATCAAGCTGGGGGTGGAAGAGTCCTGCGGCTGTCAGGATTGGATGAAGCTCTCATAAGCACCACGTTTCCCACAAGACACTAGTTGAAGATCACTATTTTAGGGGACACTTGCTACAAGAGCAAGGGGTGTAACAGGGAGTGCTTGATACATGTGCTGTAATACTCTCCCTCTCTAATTCTTATGGCTTTAGTCACTTGACAGTACTTCCCCCCTGATTTCTTCCTAAGTCTGCTATCAGACATCATCTTTCTGTCTCGACAGTTATTTTGCATGAGATAAAGAAGAAAAGAGGCAGCTAGGAAAACGGAAACCAAGCTGACCGGTAATAATAATATGCACGCTCTCTGAAAAGGCAATCAACCAACAGGAAGAGGTCTTCAGAAAATACCATTTACTACAGACACAGTATTTTCCAAAGCGAGTCTTTAAAAATGTCATTTGCAGGAAGAAAGTCATAGCAGAGCAGGCTAAAAGAAAGTCTACTCTAACTCTAAGGCTCTCTCGCTGTAAAAATATATCACACTATGAACGTGGCAAGCTTAAAAACAAGAAAACAAACCAAAAAGCTGCTAAAACATGTTTCTGAGAAAACCAGTTTATGTACATTTGGTCTCACCCTCCAGAGAAGAGTGCAGATATGCACGGATCAAGCTGTTTTTTTATTTAACCACACAAGAAAAAAAACAAACCCTAACCATATGATTATGAACATGCTTAGGGATTGCTTATGTCTCACAGCCTTGCCACTAAGCACACCGCCACCAATGGAAAATGGTATCAGAGCTATTGGCTCAACACAGACAATGACTATGGGAGTAAGGCTCTGCTAGGGAAGAGTCTGCAACTTCAGTACTGAAAGTAGAAAGTGCAATTAGAAGTTTTAAAAGGCAGTAATTACCACTTTAAATTGCTCTGTGTTTTGTAAAACATGTCTCGGCAGCAACCATGGTAAAGGGCAATCAGGAAAAAAGGGAGAATTAAGAAACAAAACTAGTATTTCAATGGGCTTCTATCATGGACAGTCTGCTAAACAAAATGCCTCAATAAAACTCAAAGAAAAAAAACAACAAATAACTTACCTACTCTACCAAACAAGCTTCAAAACACAGTAACATCTTAGGAGATCAATAAAAATTAACAAAGGGCAGACCAGTTAAAGCCCTCTTGTGCAACCACATTGCCAGATAATGGGCATATAACCAGTCAAGCAATGGGACAACTACCCCACGCCTTTGTGGCCACCTCTACCCAAGGTTGCATCTTGCCAGAGCTGAGAAACCAGGAATCATTGGTGGCCAAGAAGTCCCTGCTGTTTCTCAGAAAGAATTGTGTTCACGTTGTGCATCCTGTTTATTTACTGACCCCAACATCCCTAATTGTATTTGCTTCCAGGCAAGAATAAATAGATTTGATTAAATAAAAGCCACAGCAATAAAAAAGATAAGGACTGTAAAGAGGGAAGAAAAATAAAATATTGTATGCATAAAAAAGGGTTTTGTTTTCAACAATATGCTCCATAAACTAGAAGGAAGATGGCCCATTACAGCCTCATTACTGAGATACAATTCATGCTCTAAAAATGGTTTACATACCTCAATTTCAGTAATATGCCACAGTATATAACTTTGGGGATATAAGTTACATATATTGTGCACCCATATATGTAACAATATTTAAAGAAAATAATTAAAAAAGATTACATTCAACACTCAGGCTCCCGTCACCTGCAAGCAAGAAGAGTACATGCTTTGCAAGTAACTGTTCAGTATTCTAAGCAGGTAAAAACTATGGATTTTAGGTAGGGAAGATGCAAGTTAGAAGACTTCAGTCCTCTCATCCTGCTTTAGTTCATAAACATTAAGGGTGAAGTTCATCTCACCTAACTTCAGACAGCTGTGGTGCAGGCACTTGGACTTGAGCTAGGAACCCCAGGTTTCCTTTAGAGTCAACAGAGAGAAATAGTTATTTCCAGGGCACAATTTCCCTGCCCAATTTTAGGCTCCTGTACTACGACAGGATGAACCATGCCCTAAAAACACCTATTCCTCTCCACTGACTACAAAAGGGTGGAGGCGTTGGGGTGTCTATTTCTGATGTAGGCATCCGTCTTCTACACGCTCATCACCAAATGGCCAGCCGCCTCCCTACCACCACGTCTTCGAAGCGAGGCACTCCTTCCTCCCTGCTTCTGCTGTTGCACCAGCTTGATAGCTGCAGCATCTACACCAATGTATCGAGTTGCCTGTGCCTCACATTAGCTCCTTCTGGATAAAAAAATTACTCTGGCTCAGCCTCATCCTTCTCTAATGACTGACGCTCACGTCACTGACTTGGCCTCTGAGAGGCAAAACCAACCCCAGAGCTGCTGTTGTTCTTTAGTGGGGACAAGTCATAAAAAACTGCTTCAGAATAATACATGAAACACAGATAAAACCAACTGATTGTCACACCTTTTCAGCTCAGTTTCTCAAAGCCCTAGTTAAATTACACCCTGCTCGTCACTCTGCTGTGAAACCTAATTACAAAAGCCCAGACATCCACATGGTACTGAAACACCCTTCACCGCTGACCAGTATGTTTCCCACGGTACCGAACAGTACTGCTGTCACCCATTTTGGCAGCAGTTGGTTTGATCTGTATGACCAGATGTGATCTGCTCTGCAAGGTTGAACTGTATTTTGACCATACCTAGAAACAACCATCATACACATACTCTGACACGGTCACTGTGTCTGTCTACAGGCGGAGAAACCCCCATGGCAGGGGCGTACCCAGTCGCTTGAACTTGGCGCCAGACCATCCGAGAAGCTTGCTGACACACTATGCTTCCAAAAGACAAGAGACAAACAGAAAAGCATTCACTCATGGCAAGACACTTTAAGTGTGGTTTTCTTTAAATTAATAACAGTTTTGAGCTGGGAGACTCAGAGTAAATATCACTTCTTGTGGCCTTTTATTTTAAAGCCATTGTTAACGCCTGCTTCCAACTCATACCTTACGGAGGTACAAAGTATGGGTTTTGTTTCCTGCCATGGTTGTGAAAAGGAAAGGCTGAAACAAATATATAATATGCTTTCAGAGACAAAAGCATTCACGCAACTGCAAACAAATTTAATTTGAAACGCATTTTTGCAGAAACCGTCACCACTTCTTTGCAATTGGTTATGATTTCATTACCAAGCATTTTATTCAGTTTTAAAAGCCACTACTAATGCACACTGATGTATATATAACTGTTGAGAGGTAAAAATCTCACCTCGGTGCTTCTATAATGTTCTTGATTTCATCAAAAGCACCTGGATCCCAGTCGAGAGCCAAGCTAAAACTTCCTGTAGCTCTGCTGTTGCGAGACACAGGAATAACTTTGTACACTTTTAGGACTACCAAAGAACCCAGGTTTACTACAGCCCCCTTTGATGCTAGTGTGTAACGAGAATTACTCATGGGGAAAACATTAAATTAAGGAGTAGAAGGTAGTGATTCAATTAAGACAAATTAGATTACCTCTCTAATAGCAAGATCACGAAATAATTTATTTCTAATGCAAAGGTGGTTCTACATTCACTAACAAAAAAGAAGAGTGCTAAGTATTCCAAAATATAAAAAACAGTCCTAAATTAAAGTGTCAGCAATGATTTTCAAGAAATCAATACATAAATCCATAGAAAAACAATTACCATATTTTTTCCTTTTGCCTTCTGCTGCTTCACCTTTCTCATGCAAAATACAGTTAAAATAAAAGACATGCTAGCTCTACCAAAGCTTTGGCTTGGCTTCAATGCATCTCCCATGTCTGCTGGAGACATAAAGGAGTTGAGCTATTCCTGAAATCTTCCCAAGTCTCAGACACCAAAGTCCTCACCGTAGTTTATCTACAAACCAGTCCTGTAGACTGACCTTTAACAATTTGGAGGAGTGCAAAGCTTCAGACAGATGCTGAAGTCCATGGAAGGTCCCATAAGCAGGTCCCTGAAAGCATCTGTCATGCTCCATGACTCCCCTGAAAACTGAACCCTGCCCTCCTCCGAGGGCCAAAGGCAGCAATCTTCCTTCCTACTCTCAAATTCTTCTTGGGTGTTTGACATGCTGACAAGGTGTTTCTTTTTTTCTCTGAGAATTTTCTCATCAGCTGTCATCAACTGACAGAAGATCAAACCACCACCCTGGTTGTGGAAATGGAAAATGAGGAAGGGGATTTCTCCTGCTTTGGAGGTACTGTATTCTCATACTACAAGTCCTCAAAGGAAGAAAACTTGTCCCAGGAATAGGTGATTAGCCGCTAACTGGTGTGGAATAAATTTTGTGTGAGTGATGGGTGGGAAGAAAGGCATACGATAGACAGGAGCGGGTAAAAAGCTACACACATAAAAAAAAAAGGAGAAAAAAACCTCAGTGGAAAAAAAATGTCTTTTTAACAGAGCAACAGAGTTCAGACTTGCAATACAGATGATCATTTATTTTTTTTAAAAAAAAAACTAAACAAAACTAGGCAAAGTGACCTTGGTGACTAGAAAATAGGCTTCAGTTTTATCTTGCTGAAGTTTCTGTGCCAACAGCAGAGGCAGCCTCTTGATTTTAAAGGCATTCCCACGGCCAGCATCTGAAAAATTACCAAGTTTCACAGAGGGATGCTGGAAGCAGATAAATGCTGCTTGCTTTCCTGGAGCGATAACCTCATTATGGATCTCACAATCATTTCCTGAAAGTCTTCATAAAACTGCAAGTGGATNAAAACATAGACCTTGGCCTTGACCAGGTGACTCAATGTTTCAGAATGTTTCCCATGCCAACGTGGAAGAGCAAGCCAAGGCATGAGAAGATGGTGTAGAATTCACAGCCCAACCTAAGGGTTTGGACCCCTCTTCCTCAAAAGGGAAGAAACATCCCTCAGAGACACAGAAGGTGTCTTCAGGCACAGGTTACTACACAGGTCAGAGGCACTTGAGAGAGCACCTGCTGGCACAGAGCAGTCATGCTGGGGACCCTGCTCGCAATTTTAATGGTTGCAATGATGCAGCATGTCCCTGGCACCATTTAAAACTTACTAGTATGGATCCAGCCTCTGTGGCTGCTTTTATTCAGCTTTTTAAAATCAAGAATGTCCTGATGAAGTATCACGTTAACTGTGAGTTAACAAAGGGCTAAATGAAAAGACATTGAGAGGAGAAGCTGCGGACGTGAAGGAAAGCAGTTTTAGGCAGTGGCACTGACTCAGCCAAAGCCTGTAGCTCCTGCCCAGTTTTACATGTGCATTCTCTCTCTCTCTCAAAAAAAAGAAGAAATTAAAAAAAAAAAAAGAGACAAGCGGTCTATTTAACCAGGACCTCTGACACATAGCAGCAGCCAGTCAGGTTATCAGTAGCATTAGTACAAGCCACTTGTTCCCTTCTGAAAATTATGAGGATATTTTCATCCCATTTCTTCCTCACCATATACGCACAATGAGATAAATGAACCCCCAAGAAAACAAAACAAAACAAACCAAAATTTCCTTATTTTCTAAACTGAAAAGGGTAGAGCTGATAAGAGGGAGCCTTTCCCTTTCACACGGGGCCACGTGATCGAGTCCCCAAGTCCCTCCCATTGGCATCTGCCACTGGCTGAATGCTTACATTTGCAAATGGACTCTTCATAATTTATGGTTGTTTAAGCAAGACTTAAAAAAAAAAAAAAAATTAAAAAATAGCCATGAATTATGACTTCCCTGAAACACTGAGCGTAGCTGCCATCTAGACCCCAAACCTCTCCCCACAGCTGTTCCACGTCTTGAAAGCTCTCGGCACAACAGAGCTCCAGGCAAAGCTTTGACAAGAAGAAAATTACCAAAGTTCTTTCAATGCCAGCTTTTGGGGTCATCGCAAAAATAATTATCCAATGACCAGTTAACTGACACCCCTGTATAAAGATATCACCTGTTGTATACTGATGAAGCTCAAAAAATGCTTTTGACCAACACAGAGTAGTTCCAGAGTTAAAATTTTCTCAAAGTACACAAATCGTGTTATCTATCCCTAAATACAATTTATCTGTCCAGAACTGAAAAACTTCAGCAGTAGCAATTGTAACAGCTCCTATTTTGTAAGAAGCAGATCAACCAGGTATACACATTATCAATCTTTTTGGGTTAATGTTATAGTATAAATTCTTGTCTGAGCTAAATCTTGCTCCAGCGTCCCAGATCTTTCCCTACGCAGGATTCCTTTTCTACCACTGAGTATTTAAGACCTACCTTCATGCAGCCAGCTAGCTGGCTACCTGTATCTTTGTTATCTGAACTAAGGTAACCCACGATTTAAGAGGAGCTTGCATCCAACTGTTTGCAGACCTTCTGCTATGCACTCTGTCTCTTTGGCCTTTCGCATCTTTGATTCCACCACCTTTAGGGTATGCAACAGGACGCCTTCTTTCTTTAGGCTTCATCTGGAGTAGGATTTATTTGGGTTACGAGATAAACGCCAAGGTTGAGTTTGTTCTGGGTCTGGTGAAAACTCTGTTTAGGGAAGTTTTACTGCTCTGTTGAGTGCTCTTTAATATTTTTCAAGTTTTTCAGGTGAGCATCTAAAGAAATTGCAAGAGGCAGAATGCACAACTAAACTGAACAAAACCACATTTGCTTACATTATCCTTTCCAGAAACCACACTGAAGTAGCCCTCCCCATCTCAACTCTCCCCTCTCCCATTGCCTTGTAAAGTAAACCCAGCAACGAACAACAAACAGAGGTAATAAATAAGGTTCGTTTTCCACTATGTTTGTGCAATTCCCATATCTAAATCCCCAGGCTACCACGAGCTCTGGAAAAATACAGGGAAGGAAGTTACATTACTAGTTCCACCCAAAACTGAGTTAGCACTTTAGACAGACAACACTCAGTTCATTGAAATGATCGCATGATTCTGACAGCAAAAACAGCCACTGACCCAGCCAGACATTAGGCCATACAGAAAACCCAGAGACAAGATTATAAAGCCAAAAGTATTTTTGAAAGAGAGGAGGATAAATGCTTCTCACATTCACAAAAAAAGGAACAGTTTGTCACGTTGTACTTCCCAGCCTTTTAAGAACTGTCTCTCCACAGTACCCAGACACCTAATTTCTTGTTAACAAATGCAAAATCCTACTATTCACCACCACCTATAGAGGAGCTGCCTGTTTTTTACAATAGGAATCCTTCACTGAAGCCTCAGGACTCACAGGATGTGGTTTAGATAATCAACACCTAGCTGAGAGCCTCCTCAGACAGAAAGAGACATATTTTCCCTGCAGTGTGAAAGAAACCGATTTAAATTACTTTGAAGCTTATTTCTGAATAGCCAGCATACAGTAACCCAATTTAGAAACCAATCTGTAAAAAGCAGTGAGCAGGTACCTGCTGCTCCTAGTCACCTGTAGTGTGACTGTTACTTTTATTCCGAATTTTATCCTAGCACACGAGGAAAGTTAAAACTACTGTCAAAGAGCAGAATTTGGAGAATTCTGCATCACAAATGGAAGGATTCTACCGGCACAAATCAGCGACACAGGAAAAACATTTTTGGAGGAGGAGGTCTCTGCAGTACTGCAGAAGTTGTAACATTTCGACCAACTTCTGTTCTGCCCATGCAAGTTACAGGAAGCAACAGGAAGCTTTTGAAATAGCACAAAGATCTGCTGCAACAAAATGACCTCAACGTTCACTTTTTTGCATTTTACACATTTTTTCCTCATGTTTGCACAATATTCCTAGCACCAACTTGTATGAATATGGTTTCTTACACCGTCCCATACCTGCTGCTCATCCTCCATGACGTTGCTGGCAAATTCAAACACAAGCTCATTCTGCTGTACAACTGCTGCCATAATAACGCATTCCCAGGTTTCAGCTCCACATACGAAGAAAGATGTTCTCAAATGTGAAAGAACGGAGAGAGGCACTGAGGTCCAGCTGGGTAGAAAGGCAGGATCACAAAATGAATCAAGTATCAGTGTTCGTATTTCTTAGATCATCGGTGTTCCTGGGTTCTCCTCTTCTTGAAGGGAAACAAACCAAGGGAAATCCTTTCCTGAGTTGTTCTTCCCACCTCGATAGCCTTTACCACTATGGAGGGAAAAAATAAAAAAGTTATAATTAAGAAACGATTGCTTTAGCTATGTGAAATAGTAGCAGTCACAATAAAGCTTGCTCTGAACTATAACTGTTCTGTCGAAGTCCAGGGAAGTCAGACACCTTTGTATCTTAAGAGGTATTACTTTTACTGATTAATTCATGCAAATTTTCACTCCCTTAAAAATAAAACTGTTTCAGGAAGTAAGACGTCAGTTTCAAAATGTTTAATATTAAAAGCATGAAACTAAGAAAAAGTTATGAAAGTTAACAAAAAGAAAAACCATCTTTTCATTTGATTCATATGCAGTTTTCACACTCATTAGTAACCCTCATCTTTAAGGTATACTTAAAGTAACAATACAAAACCCAGACTGACCTACTCAGCTGTAGGATATCTCAAGTATATCACCCTTCTTCTTCACACAGTTCAAATTTAGCAAAGTTGTTATTTTGCAAGTAAAATGGTCTAGGTCTTGATTCCCACAGTGTCAAACAGATGAAACCAGTAAATAAATTCTTTGTACAATCCAGAGAGTCCCCGAGTTCCTACACGAAGCAGATCTTCAGCTTCTTGTTAAAAATGCACTGTAAACGTATCCTTATCTCTACCACAGGCTCGCAAGCAGCCGGAAGGAAACAGCACTGACCACGTCATGGCAAATTAGAACAGGCAAAAAAACTGCACAGTACAATAGCAAAGAAAAAAAAAATATCCCAAACTACGGAATGTAAACAGCTTCACTGGAGAGATGCGTGCCTAACAGCTCCCACGTTTTCATTTACTCATCAGCACGAAAGGTAAACATGGCTAACATGAGGTTACGGAGAGATGTGCTGTATCACTTCAGGGGAAAAAGGCAAGCACAAAATGTAATCTTTTTACACAACTAAGGTGACCAATACATTAATAAAAAAATCTGCCATTTCAAAAGAATACCAGAAACAGGTGTCTAAAATTAGGAACCTATGGGAGTATGCTGGTGCCTAAGAGTTAAATCTGTGTGTTTTTAAGGAAGCAAAATGTGTGGTGCCTAGCGTTTTGATCAAAATTATTTAAACTGCCTTTGATTAACAGCTGCTGTGACAGAAGAATAAGGGACAGAGGTCTAACACGTACCCATCCAGACTGAGACCCCCAGGAAAGCCTCTAGGCGACTTCAGTGCCATTGGTGAGGATTAACATCTGCCTTTGTGCAGGAGGTTTAACTTTGCCTTGTTTTTGCAGTAGGTTGAAACTCAAAAAAATGAAGGGCATCTTCCTCTCCTCAATGCCAAGCAATTTAATTAGGGAGGATCATGTCACAGGCTCATACTCCCTCACTCTAGGAAATGTAACAGCTGTTTTTCCCATATAGATTGTGGTATTCCCAAATTCCTAAGTAGTGATGGCAGAGCATTCAAGCATTTAAGTCACTAGATCCTAGACTTCTAAGAAATCAGGAAACACCAGATTATGCAAACAGGAGAACCTTCCCAACATCCAAAGTGTGCTTTAATTAGCTGTTAAAGGGTTCATAACAGTAGCCACAACCCTAACTAGAGAATATTTGCACTAATGAGAGCTACGCATGAACAGAAAAGGATGTGCTTTGGGAACCGTGACGGTTCAACCTCAGCCCTTGCCATTTTGCAGGATGCCTTGAATAGTTACAAAGCTTTATCCATACTTCAGCAAGGCTATGGCAGTGAAAACATTACATGCAACCATACAAACCTGGGTAACTTTGCTAAATTTAACTAGTTGGCCTCGCCTTTGAGAAGACAAGAATGATATAAAAAAGTTACACACATGCCAGCACAGTGGGACTAACACCAACTTGTCCCATCCCAGACTCTTACCAGCTTTGTATGCCGGCCTCAAAATAAAGTATATAGCCATATAATACATAGCTTAATCCTACAGGGATTGAAATGGGTCAGTATATGTCAATAGGGACATACCAGCTCTTTCAGAAATTTATTTAAGTACAACTTCTATCTTGGTTACCACCTAGAAATAAATTATAGCTCTCCAACAAAATGAAATAATAATATCTGAAGTCACTCCCTCTAATCAGCGAAGAGTAACTCCAAAAGATCACCGGGCAAATACGAGAACCTCCTCAGCTTCCAAATAGAGACTTATTTTAAAACAGGGCTTAAGCTAATTGTCCAGGGAGAATGAGGCCAGAATACAGCAAGAGCTTATAATCATCTCCATTACACTAATTGAAGCCACATGTATGAACAAACAGAACAAGTTCTTAAGGTCCAGTAACTTTCTAAGGTCAGTAACAATTAACAATGTAAAATCAGGATAAATGAAGTGTCAGAGACACGGGCTACCTAGTAAGCTCCTGAGTTATAAGGAAAACTAGGTTATAGCCACCGTAAGACATTTTTTTTAAAGTTCCCTGCATGCGTTGGGAACTGGCATATTCTTCCATTAGTGCCAGCTCATTATTCTGAAAATACGAGTATTTACAGTACATACTACAATACCGAGATGCACACTAAATGCATAAGATCCAAAAGCCGCGGCAGCAAACTTACTAAAGCCATAAAGAGATCTTTTTATACTTTTTATTTTTTTAAAAAAACAACAAAACCCTCAATGGAAAACTAATCATCGTGATTCAATATCATTTAAGAGACTGCATCAGTGTAATGAATTTGATCCCAAAGGAACCCACACAAACACTACTAAGAATAGTCACACTTTTTTTACTTTTTTGAAGTGCCTAATTATCCAATACTGAATTTTGCAACATGGTGATGCAGTGATGTAAGACTATATTGCAGACTGTTCCTTCCCTCTACACCTCCTCCCCAAAACTACTAAGGAATCTAAATAAAGTAGAATGATACCTTCTTACAAGAAAAGAGCCATCTAACCACAACATTACGACCAAAGTCAAAGACAAGTGAGCGAACAGGCTTTAGTGGGATTTTGTATCTAACCTTATAAAGGTTAGGCACTCAAACTATTATTATTTACAGGAAATTTTTCATTACTTCTTTAGCGGTACACAGTAATAGCAAATGATCTATTGGGCAATAACAGCATGGCAAAATAATGCAAAAATACTTTCCTTTAACCCGTAACACTTTCTCTGGCATATAGAAAACAAGCACAGCTTTTCACAGAAGCCAGCACAATTCTAAACCAGCTATATTTTCCTCCACATTTATTTTTATAAACTGTGCTTTCATTATTCCCAGTATCACAGGATCCTGCTGTCTATAGGCTAACACAAACATGACTATTGTTTTTGATGTATAATGCCACTTATCTCCCTGCCTGGTTTCACGTACATCTGTGAGTAGAAAATTAATTATTTGCAAACAGCATAAAATGTGTAAATTGTATTCACACACACAATAAGCTTGATTACATACAAATAGTCCCAGGAGAAAGGGAACCCAGTGTATATTACCATCAAATTTGCATCAAATTTTCAGAACTACAGAATAAGTATGGTTTTGCTTTCATTTTTACTAATTTTTGTACAAACCTATTATAAAAAGCCATATTAAGACACAGCAATATATAAAAATATGTTACTTTTGCTTCATTCTTGAAACTGAACATACAAATAAATTGTTTCAATCCCTCCTGGAAATTCCCCTCCTCTACTGATTTCAACATCTAGAAAATTGTCCTCAACCAGTCTGTCAAAAAGCACATTCAGCCACTTTAACCCTTAGTACACTGCTGCTCTGGTATCCCAGAGGCTACATTGTAGGACTCCTTCCAGCTAGACATCACAACTTTTTCCCCCACCACTCTTCACCACATATACCCTGCACTTAAACCTAGCCCTATTTAGCCAGTTCAACAAAGCTCATAAGAAACACTTCCAGAACCAACATTTTTGGTCCCAAAGGTGAAGCTGCAATACCGCATCTAGGCTCCAACTTGAAAGCAACAAATCCACAATTTCTCCTTCAACTCCTGACAATATGAGCCGGTATAGCATATACTGCCTTAGCATTCAAGCACTGTAATGCAGAACACTGAAATAACACAGTGGCACCACACCGGAGCAGGCAGCAGGCATCAAAGTGCTAAGCACAAACCCAAACATATGCTGAAGAAGCTCAGCTGTAAACTGGGAAGGCTCAAGTCTTGGTACTGAGAGCGCCCCAGCTAAGCTGAAAGACGCCTCAAGCAAGCTACTGGATCCAGTCCCATTTTGAGTTATTAAAGATGACTGTAATCAGCCCGCACTGCCTTTTTTGTGAAATTAGTAAGATTATTCATACATTTAAAATTAAGAGCCAGCTTAGCTGCTTTAAGATTCAAATGCAGTTCTGAATCCCAAGTTACTGCTGAAATGGCTCAACTCGTTTTGCGCAAGGACAAATTACTTGGGACTGAAACTTCTAAGACAGTCTGCAGCATTAGCTCTAGCCTAGAGTGTGAAAGTTGTGAATTAACAGAAATGCAAAGCAGAACCACTTTCTCAAAAGCATCCTGGATGTGGGAGGAAGAGGGAAGTGAATAAGAGGAAAGGGAAGAATAAAGACGTCACCTGGAAATTTTGGACTGAAGGACTGAAAACCGTCCCGGGTGAGGTTGGACAAACACATGGATGGTAACTGCACCATTTCACTCAAGTTTCTAACTCCTTTCTACCAGTGGAGGTTAAAGATGGATCAAGCCAAAGACAGTCCACCCTCTGCAGAGTCACATCTTTTTAAGACACTGTACAAGTAATACATTGTAGAGTCTGGTTTTCTTAAAAGGGGGGGAAAAGCTGAATGATATCTCAGTTCTCGTAATGCAGAAATCCCAAACCCACGATGATGTTCTTTATGTGTGGTCCATACTGAAAATAAATGCTAACAATATAGTCTACTGTGGCATTCTTCACAGATTGATTATTCCTATTCAGCAATAGTAAGAAATTGCACAGAACAGGAGCTTTGAACTATGTCCTTAGACCCGGGGCATCTGTAATCGGCAAAATGACAAGCAAGAAGAAAAAGTTAATACAGGTTACTTGGCACAAGTATTTCAACAGCTCACACAAAGTAAACGAGATAGGAAAAAAACATGGTAAGGAGGTATCACCAAGGAAGGAAAGAAACAATATAAGGAACAGCGTGGATCTTCTGAAAGCATCCACACTGCCTAGGGGAAACTGCAAAAGCAGCTGACATAATAAAAGTCAACAGAGTGACCTTTGCTGAGCTTTCATTAAGGATAAAGAAATCATCGGTATCAATAAATCCCTGTTTTGCAGCCAGGCTGGAAATCAGCCTATGTCACCACGGGTTCTCAGTACATATACAGCAAGGAGGATAGAGAGTAAGAGGGTTCATCTGTTAAATAGAAACAAGCATAAAAGAAAAAGGAAGAGGCACACAATTCAGTCAATACAAAAGAAATGAAATTAACTCCCCTTTCCCTAAATCTCACATAAAAGCACGTTTACTCCAAAGAGAACAGAAAGCACAAATGCAAGCAGCAAGTTCTTCTTTGCTGTCACCAAAAAAAAAAAAATAAAAAATTCACATTTTCAATTAGTATCTTTTTTTTGGCAACTACTTCTTTTAGCCTGAATATTTAATATGAGGCAAGATTCCCTTCTTGACTATTAACAGTAATAACTCCAGCACTGTTTACAGACTCCCCCGCCCCTGAAAACCTTCCTCTTCCTATCTCCCATGTTCCCTGATACTTTTTAAGTCCCTTTTATTTAGCACATTTATATAACACAGCTGTTATACACAAACCCAGCAACCCAGCAGAGCACTGCTGGGAAATTTAAAGCAAATTACAGTGTGGATGAGGCTTTTTTCCCCTCTGGATGCTCTCCCGACAGCATGCTTGATGTGTAAAAGGTAGCCCCAAAATCAGTGTAGGTGTGTAGACGCAGAGCACTGTAAATAATAGATTTATGCTGCAGCAACAAAAGATCTGACTACCACCGAAAGGCTAGTCCTAAAAAGTAAGTTAAAATATATTGAGGCAAGGAAGGCTCTCCCCAACTATACTACTGAAGCTCTTGAGCTCTGAATAAAGTATTTGAACATCTGCTAAGATAAAGAGCAAACCTCCCTCATCTGACCAGGCGAGAGAAAGGCCATGCTGGGTTTTAGTCACCTCTCTTGCAAGGTGTTTGCTATTGGAAAGTAGAGCCAACTCATTCAGAAAAAGTTAGCTGTAACCTGCCCTAAAGCAAGGGAGCGAGGGCACTCCAGGGGGAAGCAAGGGTCCAAATCCTCTCCCCCACTTCCCCATTCACCTAAGAAAATAACTGAATTTTGCATTTCCATAGGTTGGCTGCATGGTATAAGAAGGTTAGGGAGATGGGACATCACAATGTCTCTCTTCCTCCCCAAATCATGTCAGAGATTTCACCTACTTCCCTCCCCGCCTGTCCCCCCCGATCAAAACTGCATAGTGGATTCAAACACCATTGTGCAACTGCCCAAATTGTATTTTTTGGCACATTAGACACATAAAAGAGAAGATAAGGGTAAATTTTCAGAAGTGGTTATATGAGCTAGCAGCCTTGGCTATCCATAGGGCTTTGAAACTTTTCAGATTGAATTTGGGTTACTAAAGCCTCAGCTCACAGATAAGCTGCATTACTTCAACTACACTTAGATAAAAGCCACATAATGTTGCTTCAATGCATAGCACCTACTCTAGATGCCTGTGTGGATGCATGTATACACATACCAGTTGCAGTTACATAAACACTATTTATCCCCATTTTTGTGTGTGTATGTGCACATACACACACATACGTACATACCAAAACAAACATATGAAATGTATGCCCTTCTACTGACTTGACTTTTTACTTTTGGTGTAGCTGTTCCGGCTACCGAAGAAGCAAAACCCCCACAACCTCCCACATCCCTATACAACAAGGAGATATGCAGAAGTGCTCCTTTCTCTGCTTCCAGTTCAGTCACCTCCACCCATTGCTGCTCATCACCACCTCAGTACTGCTGGGAGAATATTTAGCTTGATCTTCCCCTCACCCACTGAAGGCCAAACAAACAAGATTAACTGCGCTCCCCACTAAAAAGGACAGTGTTCCCCTAGGCAGCACATAGGGAGCTTGCACAGTCTGCCAAGCCTGCGAGAACTCAGCAGTAGGTCTACCAGCCTGGGGGACGGAGTAGCACTAACATCTCTGTCTTGCAAAGGTAACATCTGTGCGTACTTACTCTCAAAAAGGGGAGAAGCGTATGTGCAAATCAGGCCTTCAGGGCCACGAGCACACCGTGGCCACAAGCACACCATCACACCGAGCTTCCTGGCGACAGACAGCATGACTGCCAGTCTTTCTAAGAACTCTGTGATGGGCTATCTAAAGGCCTCTTATCCTAACAACCATCAGGTTTTGTTATGAAGAACATTTCTGAAAGTGTGGCCTTGTTTAGCAATATAATATGGATCCAAGGACTGGCTTAAAACAGTAACATTCATAGTAAAGTCCTGCTTCTCTTCTTGCTACTGCATAACGGTACACATGCATGCTCATCTCCAGTGAATGCAGAGATGGGGGAGCGCGGTTTGCTGGTCCAAAACTCTTGGGAATCACTAACATGGTCTGTCCTTTGATTCTGCATTTGTAGTTAATTCATCACTATTGGTAAAGAGAAGGAAAAAAATCAGGTGCTCATATTTCCCAGTTGACAAAATGAGAACAAGGAAACACTCAATTAAGTCGAGAAGCAACTAGTTTTGAAAGGATGAAAGGAAAGCAATTAAAAATGCATCACCCTAGATGTACTTGCTCAAACTCCTTGTTACAGACATGACAGAAGTCAAAAGCTTAGGAAAATTATAAAATGTTTTAAAAACAGCTCAATGTAATTAGAACAAATCAGCTTCATTACATAAGGATTTCTTTTTAAACAGAATGGAAAAGATCTGTCATAACAAAAGGCAAACCTCCAGTAATGCTGATTGCAACCACACACCTCTACAGGCAGGATTTTACTGTAATTTTTTATTTCTTTGTAACTGCTCACTTCTGGACTCACATATTCTCCACCAGAAAAAAAAAATATATTACATGCTCCAAAAACAGAATAGATGGACTACAAGTCTGACATGACACTGCAAGTGTCTGCATAGTCTAGCTCATCAAGAGGTAAGTGATACTAAGTATGGAGAGAAAGGAAAACAAAAGATCTCTCATTACTTCCTCTCCTACAACACTCCGCATATGCTATTTTATCCAATAGTAAATTTGCAGAGACAGGATTGGTTTTACATGTTGTCATAAGATTACCAAATTACCAGCATTAATAAATAAGATTAGTATAAAAGATATCTTACTATTTTTTTTATATTGCACAAAATCACAAAAAGCTCGTTAAAAAAGATACTGAGAAAACTGTAAATTGATAAAATCCCAAATCCAGTTTAGAAATTTCTGTACACAAAATGAATTATTCCAGTAACACAGAACAAATGTTTTAAAAGGCACCCTCGAGCGCTTTCTGGCATTTAATAGCACCTTTTAAGGAGCATTAAGACCATGATCCTATAAGCAACTATAACAAGAGAGCTGCAGATAAGTCAAATCTCACTGATTTCAAAGGGAAAGGGTCTCAGCACAGAGACAGCTAACGGGCTGAGCTCCAAGACAGCTAAAACAGCATATGAGGAAACTTGTAAAAGAGAATGGGGGGGGGGAGAACTCCTTGACCTCCAGAGGTTTTGCTCTTTTGATTAACACATACACACAGGAGAATGAAGAGGTGGCAGTGGGAGGGAGAAAAAGATCAGGGGGAAAGGAAATATAATTGCTTTGGCTAGGTGCCAAACTTCACAAATTACCAGTTGCCAGTCTGTACTCAATACTGATATAAAACTGTCAACTGTTCTCTAAAAATTACTATGCCCACAAATTAGTAATGCAGTCATTATTTTTAAATCACCTGCAGGTAAATTAAGTTTACCAAATTAAAATCTGCTGGCCAAAGACGTAGACTTTTTCTTTTTTTAACTGTAATATAAATGCACACAAAATATATACATTAAAGGGGGAAACTGAAAAAAAGGCCAGTGGAGATCAGGTTCAAGTCAAAAGTTTCTTATTCCAGGCAACCTTTTCCAGCCAAGCGTCAGTGATTCCAGATCTGGGAGTTAAACTCCCACAGGACTTTTCCAGCATTCTGCAGAAGATGCTACAAGACCAAGCTCAGTAAAAATCCCCATTACAAGTTCTGCAACACAAATTTTTAGCATTCTGTGGCTTTCTTTTTGCAATGAATTAATTTTTAAACTTTTCCAACTGGACTGTCAAGCACAATGAACAAAACATCTAAATATGTTCAAAATTACTCTCTGTTGTAGCCATCGAAATACTGTGTGATTTGCGTTTCTATGTTTGAGTATATCTGAGCAGTTTCAGAAATCTGAACTTGATTTAATTGATGTGCACCAACTAGAAAGGGGCACAAACTAATCGACACAGAACTTGCTGAAGCCTCCCTTCCCCAAACACACACAGACTTCCTCCATTTGGTACTTTACTCCCATCGAGGATGTATGTGTTCAAGGCTGCATTCAGCAACTGCCGGGTTGAGAAACGTAAAAGGTCTTACCTTTGCAGTGTCTTTAAAGAATCTGTATGAATATAGAGCAGATTAGCCAACATTTCTGTTGTTTGCCTCTCATTTGCTGTCAGCTGTCAGCAATATGAACAGTCAAAACCCTCTGGAGCAGGCTGGTATTAGTCAGCTAGACTTGAATTTCCAGTTCTTTTACATTGCTCTCTATTTTCCTTCATTAAGTTAGGCTGTCCTACCCTGGTATCAGATTACATGGAGCCAACATTTATAGCACCTTGCAAAACAGTCAAACATATCACATACCTAAGTCTGCCTATACCTGTTGCCCTCAATGTTTAACCCTTGCTACCAACGGGAAAAAACCTTCTATTCTAGAATGTATCTCCTAAAAAACATTTGCAGCAGAGGAGTCATTTTTCCTTCTTACCTGACAGCTAGAGGACAGCGTGAGATTTCGTCTTACGAACTGGAGGACACAGGCAGGCTATGCCAAGAACAGCGGCTCCGAGATGCCCACAAGAACAAACCCGGAGACCCAGCTGCAGACTTCCACCTCCAACGAGAACCACGGCCAGGAAGCACTTGCTGCTTATTTCAGCAGGGCTCAGAAACCCCAGACGGTTTGGTTTGGGTTCAAGATCATCTAATTACACTAATTCCTCGCCTCCCTTCAGACCCTGCTGCTAGAGCAGGAGGCGGGCAGATGCATTTTCAGCACATGACCAGCGTGGCACGAGCCGATGGCAATTCCAGCCCATGGCTCTCCCAGCGCCTCCGGCTTCTCTCTGCCCAGCCAAATGTGGTGCTGCCCTGGGCTTGGCTCTTCCACCTTCTCCCTGACGGCTTTTAGCCCACCTTCCCTTTCTGGAGGGTGTGCTGCTAATCCTATTTCCACAGTCTAGGGTCTGCAGTCTAGACAGCAGCGAGTTAAACCGTACAATGCTGGGGAAAAAGTAGCAGCAATTTATCTCTTTATGCAAGATGCATGGACATCCCTATGAACATCAGCTGTCATGGTGACACTTCAGAAGACTACACAAGGTGGTAGTATGGTCTTGTATGGTGGTCTTGTACGACAGGTACCCTAACTTTCCTACATGCACATCGAATGGTTCAAGTTGGAAGGGACCTTAAAGATCATCTAGTTCCAACCCCCCTGCCATGGGCAGGGACACCTCCCACTAGATCTGGTTGCTAGTTATGAATGGGTTACTCCATATGAAAGGAAGTCATAAAAAGCACGCAATCAACTTGTGAGTGGATGTTCAGGAGCTGGCTCAAAACAAGACACTGGTAGGTTGCAACCACTGGGGCTAACATGCTATGTTCTTTCCTCCTCTCCAGCTGCCAGTGTTGAGAAGATCCACAAACTACAAGGAAATACACAATACACTTCAAAACCAGCAAATCAATGTGTTTCCCTGTGATTTCATCTCTGCCTTACTCTGCTGCTTTGAACACGGGTGTTATGTTGCACGCCGCTATCCGTGGGTGTGCAGCTCCACACCTCACCAGGATCCCACCTCTGCAGCACGCACTTCAACAGTCTCCTAAGATCATACACCTTGGGATTAAACAGAGTTTTAACAAATAAATATGTATATTCTTACAACTCACCCAGGATTGTTCAGGCAGCCTCCTTCTTGGGACAAGTAGTCCATTTTGCTAAAGCTGAGATTACAAGGTAATACTCACACCGTTACACTCACACAAGCGAGCTAACTCAGAGAGCATGGATGAAACACACAAGAAGAGTTTTAATTCCATGCTGCTTTAACCTAAATCTTTACTGAAGTAACTTTTTAAACCTTCAGACAAGAAACACAGACCCAACCAAAGCAAAGCAAAAAATAAATGTCTAAGAGGGCCTGTGTCAAAAAACAGTACAGCTCATATCACAAAGCACTGCAACTATAAACTGCTTTCTTAACACAGTGTTAAACAAGCGTTTTGGTCTTTGAGAGATTCTAGCTCCGGATTGAGAAGGGCACATACATTTATATTTAAGTTAGCATTGTGGTTAAGAATGACATGTGGATAAAATATAGATAGAAACATCAGATTTTCAGTCTTTCTTATTTATAAAGCTTATCAGTTAGAACACATTTTTGAAAACTGTGCCTGAAGCTTTTATCTATCTGTCACAAAGATCCTCATTTAAATTTACCCACACATATGAGAGATGGAAGTACTCACTCACACATTTCCAATGGTTATACCACAGGAATTCATCAGTGAGGTTTTTCACACCAGGCAAGAGGTGACCTGTTTTCTCCAGTCTGTAATCAGACACAGCACAGCGCCCGTAGGGTGCCCCAACACACACCTTCCTTATACATCCCCAAGGGTCCACTCTGTCACCCATTCAGCCATGACCATTGAGATTACTTCTTCTTCTAAGTGCTTTCTGGAACAGTTTGATGAGTGTACTAAGACAAGTAGTACTGTGATTTTTTTTATTTTTAAGAGCTTGGAGAGTCCAATACTATTAGTAACACAGCCAGGGAGTTATTTATGAGGTTGGGACAGACGAGACATATCTCCGTCACCAAATCTCTAAGAAAAATTAAGACTAATCTCCTAAATCACAAAGCTGATGTTTGCACTAAGCTTTCACACAGATTTAAAAAAAAAAAACCACCCAAAAAGCAACAAAAAAGCCCAACCCAAGAGTGAAAGACAACACCTCCTAACATTTCACAAGCAGAAACACTTTCAAAAAAGCCTGTAGAAACAGGAATGCAAGGTCATATAAGAGGTGCAAAGTACCAAACCCTACCTACAGTCGGGCAGACTGATAAGGCACAGTTGCACACAGGGAAGTAAGAGATGTCAGTCAGACTTCATGAGCACCCTCCCACTAACCTCCAGGACTGACCAGTCTGGGGTGGTATTTTTTCACTCTTTGTCTTTTCTAATGTAACTGGGTCTTTTTAGCCTGAGCGCGTTCAACTTTATTTTTGGCTTAATCAGGTTCTTTACTGTAGCTTAGAGCGTTCATGTAAGAAGAATTCATGAAGGCAATGACAGTCCTGTTCTCCTAAATGGGACACCAAAACAAACTCCACACCTTCAAGATAGTCTCCCAAATCAAGGCATGGGGTTTGTTACTCATTTCTGAGGTGAACAATTCTGCCTGATTTCTAGTTTATCACATGTTACAGATCACTGCAGCTGCAACTCCTGTATTATCTACAGGCCTAACAAAAAATATTTAAATTTATTGAAAACTGTAGAATGAGGGAGCTAAGCTTTTAAACTCACAGTCAGAAGGGCTAAGGCTTATTTAGGATAGAAGGCTGTAACTGTACGTTTTCCCTCAGCACAACGAGTCACAGCTCTGAACTGGTACATGCTTTCTGCATGGGTAATTCATACCGGCGTTCCTGGTCACAGCTCACCACGGAGAAAGGCAAGAAGCAACAAAATACTCCAGATATGCTCAAGTAAACACGATTAGCAAGCTCTCCCACAGCATGTAGGAAAGGGAGCAAAGTCACTCGCCAACCAGTTTGCACTGATCTCAAGGAATATTCTCAAAATATTTGTTTAAACTGAACTTGAGATGGGAAAGAACTCTAAGAAAGCACCAACGCACACACGCAAAGACAAGGAGGGAGGGACGTGGCCTTGGTTAGAAAAGGTGAGCATTACATAGCCAGAGGGACTTCAAAAAACAAAACAAAGCAAAAAAAAAAAATCAACCCACCAAACCCTAGGCTCTTGCTGTAACTTGTTTTGTACACAAACCACCTTGTTACTAGACAGCTAGCTACCTATGGGCGTGAAGCGCACAGCATGAAGAGCTCTACGTGCAGGTTATCCCAATAATCTCGTCTAATGTAGACACACCGAATATACCCCCACTGTACCCGGAAAAAGGAACAGAATTGTCTCGTCTCTAAACCTTCCTGAGATGACTTCATCATCCCTGCAGAGACTGTAGATTTGGGTGTTTTCACCCCCAACCCTTTGTCATCATCTTTCCTTCTTACTGCATCTTCAGCATTAACTCACAATATACTTTAGGAATATTGTTTTGAGATGCAAATGCTTTTACGTTTCTCGTTTCCCTCTTGGACATGTTTGTCTCATTTCAGCCAGCTTTTCAAAAGGTAATCCCCTATGTCCAGGTTCCAGGTGTTTGCCAAGTCAGACATTCACTGAACGGTTGTGCTGTTTTCACAGAATCACAGAATAGTTGGGGTTGGAAGGGACCTTGAAAGGTCATCTAGTTCCAACCACCCTGCCATGAGCAAGGACATCTTCAACTGGATCAGGTTGCTCAGAGCCCCATCCAACCAGACCTTGAACACTTCCAGGGATGGGTTATCTACTGCCTCTCTGGGAAACCTGTGCCAGTGTCTCACCACTCTCATTGTAAAAAATTTATTCCTTCTATCTACTCTAAGTCTACCCTCTTGCAGTTTAAAACTGTTACCCCTTGTCCTATCACAACAGGCCCTGCTAAAAAGTTTGTCCCCATCTTTCTTATGAGCCCCCTTCAGGTACTGGCAGGTCACAATAAGGTATCCCCGGAGCCTTCTCTTCTTTAGGCTGAACAACCCCAACTCTCTCAGACTGTCCTCATAGGAGAGGTGCTCCAGCCCTCAGATCATTTTTGTGGCCCTCCTCTGGACCTGCTTCGACAGGTCTGTGTCTTTCCTGCGCTGAGGGCTCCAGAGCTGGACGCAGTACTCCAGGTGGGGTCTCACCAGAGTGGAGTATAGGGGCAGAATCACCTACCTCGACCTGGTGGCCATGCTGCTTTTCATGCAGCCCAGGATATGGTTGGCCTTTTGGGCTGTGAGCACACATTGCCTGCTCACGTCCAGCTTTTTATCCACCAGTACCCCCAAGTCCAGAGACGTGGAATATTGTGGTGCCTTTGCCTTTTAAGCCTGCATAGCAAGAGCGGTTATCTCCTGAGCTGACAAGCTGCCTTTTTTAAAACAATGCCCTTCACCTACTTGTTCAGTATTACCCTTCCCCAAAAGGTGCCCCTGGGTTAAATCAATGAGGTGCTGAAGGAGCATTAACAGTATGAGGAGTGCAGGCATTTCTGCTGCACTGAACATCTATCCAGGACGTAACAGTCGACAGATCTAATTCACTTAAATGTCTACAGGAATAAAAACTTAAGTAAAGAATCAAACAGAGAATGCTGCATCTAAAATTATGCCCTTAAAACCTCTGCAAGGGGAGAGATCACTTACATAGTTACAGTGGAGAAGAGCATTCACTCAAGCCATAATTAAAAGTTAGGTAATACTTTTTAAGCTGCCAATTTTAATGCACTCTAAAATGCAATGTATTCACTCAGTTTATTCTGAAAATGTGTGTGCTTCATGATGCTTAGCGTAATTAGAATAATATCCTACATAGCTGCAAGTTAATGTATTTAAGACAGAAAGTAATATTCCCATGCCATTTGTACATTTTTCTTCTCACAGATCAGTGTAGCTTAAATTTTATGTTCTAAAATATTTGCATAGGGTGGGATTAAGAAGGGAGACTATTTGTCTGGGGAATTTCAAACTAGTGAACTTGGCTATTAAGAGAATATAAATTATCTCCTGACTTGTTGCTAGACTAACAATTCCCACCATGGGGCTTCAAACAATGATGAAACACGATTTAAAGACCAACAAGATTAATATAAAAAAGCAAAAAAGATTTCTCTTTAGAGCGATGTGGAAAAGGAACAGGGTCTGCAAAGGTCCCTCCAGGGAAGGCAACGTCTGGACAGGCCAGTATTTCTCATTTCGTAATGTCTGGGGAAATGTTCGCACTGAAGCCAAAGTCACTCTCATATGAGCACACACCTGCTCCTGGGAGACACAGGAATTCACTGCTAATGAACTAGACACAGAATTTATGAGTGCCACATAAAAAAGACCTACAAAATCAGGGTGTTCTGGAAAGTTTCAGAGCCCCCACAAAGCAGGTGTAGAGAAATTCAAGCCTCACCTCTTCCTCATTTCACCATTCAAGTTCCTGTGTCTTTTGCAGAACTAAATCAGGCATCAGAGCTGGCTGCTGCGCGCCTCTCTCTGCCATCCAGCCGTAGCCCCTACTGCAGGGCTCCACGAGCCAGCCTGACTGCTCAGCTGCAGGGGGAAGCAAGGCAGCAGGGTGGGAGGGAATCAAAATGCCTGGGGAAAACACAAAATTGCCCGGTCGCCTTGGGCTTAGTTGTGTGCAACAGAAATTAGTGCAACCTCGCTGCAGTCACTGGCTCACGAACCTCAAGACCTCTTTCTACCTCCCCTTGGCTCCGCAGAATGAATAATACAGCTATTACGGCACCAAGGCTCATAAAGATTTTGATATGTGGCTTGCCGGCTCAGGAGATGGCCACTCGTGCTCTGCAGGCTTCAGAGGCAAAGGTACCACCATATCCCATGTCCTTATTCAGGCAGGCAAACACACACGTGCAAACGTTGAGCCCACGCACACACATGCATTTGGCCCTCTCTCTCAGGCGCTGTCTGAACGGGGCTGTTGCACAAGTCCACCCGTGTGTCCCAAAAGAGAAACCCTGACGGTGTCATATATAGGAGAAGAGTCGAGCAGACATGCACCCACACAGCTTCTACTGTCAGGAAACAATTTTCTCCTATGACAGCTTTTCCTCCTTTGACCCACAAATGTAGGATTTCTCCTGACAATCAAGTCTCTAAATTCAGATTAATTCTAAGAACCTCAAACATAAGAAAGTTTTCTCTACAATCAATGGGAGGAAAGGTGGGCTACATCTCCTCGAGATGAAAGGCCCTTCCTTGAGTCAATTATCTGAGTTGCCTAAATTATCAGGAGTTGATCCAGGCCTCAATTCATAGAATCACAGAATGGTTTGGGTTGGAAGTGACCCTTAAAGGTCATCCAGTCCAACCCCCTGCCATGGGCAGGGACATCTTCAACTAGATCAGAAGATTTAAAACCCCATCCAGCCTGACCTTGAACACTTACAAGGATAGGGCATACATAACTCCCCTGGACAACCTGTGCCAGTGTCTCACCACCCTCACAGTAAAGAATTTCTTCCTTACATCTAATCTAAATCTACCCTCTCAGTTTAAAACTGTGGTCCATTTTCCTGTCACTACAGGCCTTGGTAAAACGTCTTTCTCTATCTTTCTTATAAGCCCCATCTATATATCGAAAGGCCACAATCAGGTCTCCCCGGAGCCTTCTCTTCTCCAGGCTGAACAACCCCAACTCTCTCAGCCTTTGTTCACAAGAGAGGTTTTCCAGCTCCCTGACCATTTTTATTTAGGTCTCTGGGAAAACAAGTGTATGGTGTGGCTGAAGCAAGCGCTCCAGCCTTTCTCACAGCACAACAGCCTCATCACACAAGAAGCTCCTGAGCAGACATCACTTATGTTATGAAAACTTGCAAATTATCATAGAACCAGAGATAAAAACCATTCTATCTACCACTTCTACCCTACCCTTTCCTCTCCCAGCACAACATTCAACCTGTACATAGTCAGGGAAAAAAGAAAAAAAAAAAAAAAAGCAAAAACCAAAAAACAAGGGAAAGATGCGGTTAAAGTGGAAGATTAACTAGTACCATAAACAAGAGGTTGCTTTACATAGTTTCTAATCTATCCCTTCATTTATACTCCAGCCTCCTTTCTTCTTCTTCTTTTCTGTTGCCTAATATCTTATCTACCTCTGTGAAGTCTCAGTGGTTTGCTGTGATCACAGATACAATAAATTAATATCAGAATTGTGGGTAGGTGGGGAAAAGGAAACAATACTATGCCTTTTTTCAACTTGCCATAGACTTCAAGCAGAGTTTTGTGGAGGTTTTACGATGCGTTCCCCCCAGAGGGCTGTGCCCCATTTGTACCTTTCCTCTCTCAAAAAAGAGTACTAAGAAAAACTATGCTCAAAACTGAAAGGAAAAAAGGTCAGCAGAAGCATCCTGTCGCTGTGAAAGGCTTCTAGCACAGCTATGTTAGAAATGCAAGAGCTGGTGCCTTTCACTGAGGCAAAATGCAGTTTTGCCCTTGTGGTGCCAGCTCCTGGCCATGCCGAAACCCAGGGGGACCAGGAGCTACTCCCTTGGAGTCAAGGCACCGCCGAGAGGTACGAGCGATACCTGCCTCTGTGAGAGCAGCTCTTCTGCAGAGCGCAGAACATCTCCTCCCCACCTTTTGTGCACGGTGCAATGCATGGTGCTCCATAACCCAAGAGAAGTCAGGAGAAAAAAAAACCCAACAAACAAACAACAAAAAAAACCAACCCCAAAACAACAAACACTCCTTACCCACCCAATCTCACTGCCCCTACAACCTTTCTACTCTTCTCCACCCAGAGGATGTGTCCCTCAGGCTGAGAGCCTCTATTTTAAAGAGCATGTAGTACAGAAACATTTTATCACGCGGCAAAGACATCTCTACTCAGTGCTGGCTAGTCAACGAATAAACAGTTTAATGGAAAAAACAATATTCTGGGAGTTATGCTGTCACATGAGGAAGAAAAGAGCGTCAAATCAGGCAAAAAGTCTGAAATGAATCCACACAGTTTCAGTTCTAACATAATTTTGATGTGCAGAGTACTCAGTTCTCTAAAATCTGATGCTGGGGAAGATATTATTAGAGTTCTAGCTTCAATAAATTAACTATGTTGTAATAACATGCGTATCTTCAGAAATCATGACACCTACTTAAAAACCATTACATCTTTTAGAATAGAAGGTTTTATGTCCCTTTTCTGTGCAGTTGTACCAAGCAGTTTAACTGAAAGCCAGAGCTGCCTCAGAAACACACATAGCCACAAGTGGATTTAATGAAAAAATAAAAATAAAAATAAAAAAAATCACTCCAAAGATCACAGGATATTACAATAAAAACTCACTGGGTTAAGTAATGTGGCAATTATCTGCCCAGAAAGACATTCACGAAATTGCGTGACTTCACGCCCAATCTGTCCATTTCTCATATGCATTTTAAAAACTCCTACGCTGGCAGCAGTGGAAAAAGAAACACTGGACCTCAGCTATCCCTGCTTTAGGATAACTCCCATGGTTACTCTTTTACAGTCCATGCTTCAAGAGTTCAAGTACTGCTTTCTGTTGAACTAATTAAATTCTGATCTTTACTCTCAGGTATCTAAACAAGGGTCTGGGATGGATAACAAAGTCGAAAGCATAGGGGCACAAGTACGCTCTTGAGAAGACAGTTTGTCACAGAATGGCTGCCCGAGGCAGACAGCGGAGTCGTCATCTCTGGGTGCATCTGCTCCCCTGCTCGTGGTTTAACTGACAGGAAGCACAGACGAAGATACCAGGACCCAGTGACGAGTGTTTCCTGCCTGCACAGCCACGTGTGTCGGTCCCCCTCACCCACCCGCGCTTGTCACCACACACGCCTGTCCTCCTGCACGGGCCACAGCCTCCCACGAGGGGGAGAAACTCCGTGACACCTTTTAAAAAACAAACCAAAAAAAAAAAAACCAGAAAAAAATCAAATAAGTTAAGCCCACGCACAGAAAGCCAGCCAGCCAGATGGATGAAAAATAATCAGGTCAAGCGTATTGAAATGTGGCCCCAGAAGGCCACCAAAGCAGGGTATAAAGTGCTGGTGGCATGTTCTCATCCGGCGCAGCCCAGGACAGCACTCAAGCCAGCTCTGAAGGTTTTAGAGTCCGGCCTTGCTCAAATAGGTTTGTACACCATCAGGAAACCAAGCTACCTGACTTAACAGATGAAGAAGCAAACAAGCAGAAATCTTCAAAAATGAACCACAACCAGTGGCAGAAACCACACTGCCAAATAAGGCATCAGCAGATCTACTTAACGGGACCACCCTTGTCCTAGAGAAGGGGATAAGTTAGACGACCTACGGGGCTTTTTTAACACTAATACCTAGAGTAACACCTGTTAAGCCTACCACAAAATTGAAGTGCTGAGGAAGCATTTAGTACCAACAGGATAAGCACAAGAATTAATATAGCTTAAGTAGGCAAAAAATCAACCGCTAGACAAAGCGAAATTTCAGTGAAAAGCAGAAACTCCAGCACAGCTGTAATTTCTACAGTATCTATATGCAAAGCTATAGGCTATACTCAGCCCCTCTCAGTCTTCTGCTCAGTCTTAGATCACCCCACAATGTCACCTGTCAGAAAACAGCTTCTCCTGAGCCAGCCTAAAAACTATACCTCCAGGTAGGACGAGAAATTATTAAGACGGCCTCATACCCTTCCTCCACCAATAGCCAACTGGTGGTACAAAACTGAGGAAAATCAATTTTGAGCTGTATCTGCAGGGTTGCCAACTACAGAAACAGAAGACGCGTCATTCATGTAATTAAGTTGGGAAATCAATCAACTGGTAGAAATCTGGTAGATTTAACACTATCATTTACTGCTATAGTCTAGGAACATTTTCTGCATAAACTTTAAAGAAGTAAAAAAGTCTTTGCTGGATTTCATGGAGTTTCTGCCACATGTTACCCTTGATGGAGCCAAGGCTCTCCATCCTAATATACTCTCCATCCTAAGATGCTCTCCATCCCCATCCGAGAACAGCTGGAAATAAAAATGCCTTCTTCACATGGTGACTGGCACTGTTAGTAGAACAGCCATCTCAAAGTCACTGGTCTGCAATTTCCTGAAAATGACCGGGCTCCAAATTCTCCTCATTTCTAACTGGAAACCTGTTCTGTAACCAGGTTCCTCCGACACAGCACGCTTTGTCCCCAGCTTTCACATGCTCCCATCTAGGCTCTGTGACCATCTGGGTTATCCCAGAGAACCGCAGCTGTCCAGTGCTCCAAAAGACAAGACTACATCCCTCCACATCACTGGGCACTTGACCCCTTCATGCCTTGAAAGTCAGAAGAAAAGCCCTAAACCAGGACCCATCAGACACTAACACAAAGCCAGTGGACGAACTTTTAGCAGACGCTCACTGCTGCAGCATTTCTGACGTCCACTCAAGACACAAGTCCCACCCTTGACAAATACTCAAGTAATCCCAAGCAGCCAACAAATTAAAAAAAGATACAAAGTAATGCTTGCTCGAAAGCCTTTCTGAACAAAAAAGCCTTGCAGCATGATCTGAACCTTACTAAATTTTGCTGGATTGGCAAAAGGACTTACAAGAAAACTGGAAAAAAAAAAAGAAAAGTATTTTCCATCTCAGATTCCAACAATACTATGTAGCCAACAGCATTTTGTAGATTTGCTTCTTAGTTTGTAAGTCACGTTGGTCATATCTTGCAACATGTACTGGCAGGATTCAATGTTTTCCTAAGAAAACTGGGGTGGCAGATGCTGACACTGATCCAGAAACGGTTTACTCTCAAGCTGGATATTCTGTTTAACCCTGAAAGTTCATCTGTGTCCTGCTAATGAACTACAGATTTTATTACAGCAAACATTTCAAAAACCTCGTATGTATTTATTTTCATGGTGTAATACTACTGTGCTAGCTCTAAGCTAACACCAAAAATGTTTACAAGCATAATCATCTCTATTTTATTGATTATACACTATTAAATTAGTCAAAAATGTAATGTAACATAAGCATAGGGCTAGAATAAGGGTGGGGGTGTTCTTTCATAAATGATTCTGTGGCACCTTAAGATCATCTAAGTTTTCAAGCTCTGTATATTTCAAGCAAAAAGAAAGGAAAAAAAAAAATAAAGGTAAATGTTGTGGTATTTATATTTACAAAAGCAAAACAAAAATCAGGGTGTCTCAGTTCTTCCAAAACTGAAAATTTATTCCTCAAGGCTGCTGCTGCATGGCATGAGCGAGGCACCCGCGTGCTCCGAACAGCCTGCCCCCTGCGTTTCTTCCTCTGACTCGGTTACAGCTAACAGGGGAGGAGCGGTCTCCGCAAAACTGCTTTTCCTGCAGAACAGCTATGAGTCAACTTGTCTCAAGTCTCTGCAACCAGTAGCCTAACCGCCTCGCCACCAGCATGTTTTTCGGGGAGGTAGGAGGGATCACACCTCACCGAAGCGCCATATAGAGAGAGGAGCAAAAGTGAAACCGAGCTGATCGGCACCCACTGACCAGGCTCCCCGCACAGCAAGAAAGAAATGGCCTTCGCGGATTTCTATTTGTTTTAACCAGCTTCAACAGAGGGGAGCATGATTTTTTAATCCTACAGTGTCCCTTTAATAAACACCCCAAAGAAGACATTTTCCAGATAACCAAGGAATTTTTTACAGTGTTGACTTACCAAGCAGAGCACAATAACCAGCTATTCTGTTTGCACTACGAGGCAGTACAGTGCAATGAGTTAATAATTTATCATGGCATTGCTCTTGGCAACTGACCATAATCAACTTTTAAAATTCTTCCTCATTCTTACATTTTTAGCCTCAGCAAGAATATGGCATCCTTAGAGCTTCAGCTCTATCTGAACATTTTCTAGCTGAGGTAAGAGGTTTAATCTTCCCAAACACCTGCTTTCCTCCTGTATTGTTTCACGCTCAGAGCAAAGGTCATCATTTCATTTCAATAACCTGATTTAGCAGACAAGAATAACTAGAATATTTTTAACAAAGCAAGAAGTTAACAGCATTCTTTCAGAAAGCCACGGCAGTGCAGTTCTCATTCCTGCGCTTCCTTCCCCATCTTCTCCCCGAAGGAAAAAGAACAAGAAAGCCCAAGCTTCTCCCTCCACCAAAAGTTTTTATTTGCACATGTTCCCCAAGTAACAAGCAATGACCTTTTCCTCCCATTTTATATTATCAAGACTTAAGCCTCTACATAATTTTGGGCAAAACCTAATTTATTAGTTAATGCACTCTTTCTCTTAATCAGAAGGATCTAGCTGTGGTGTTCAGACAACTCACTTGGAAAACAAGTTTTTAATAGAGTTTAGACATGTCATCTGGGAGAGCGTTAACTGCCATAATTATCATTTCACTGAAGCCTTGGCCGTGGACAACGGTCCTCTTCGAAGGACAACTGTGCTACTTTGTCCTCCCCCTTACGTCTCAACCCCATCTCTTACAAATCCCCCAGCTTCACCACTCCAACATCAATCCCTTACCCGGTTCAGCCAACCAGCCCTGCAACTTCCCATGGCGTGGACACCTGACTTGCCAACTTGGCTCATCTTGGCTGAACCAGATAAGGGGTTGCTTACACGAACAGTTCGAATTGCAGATGGGAGGGGAGGGCAATAAAACACTAGGAAAAAAACTATGCCGTCAGTTTGGAGAAATGAGGGTGGCACCCCTCAAGCAGCAGTGAGGCAGCTGGATGAGTAGTCCTGCCATGGAAACATCTAGGAATGAACATGCCCACCTCTAACTGTTTCACTAAGGGTACGCTTTAAATTAAATTAGACTGGTGCAAGATCATACACTCACAAAAATGTACATCTAGAGTTTAAATTGCAACTTTAGTTCAACTAGTTCAGCTTACTGTTGAGTCAAGAACCTACGGGCAAGTTAAGGGCCTGGACAGATGCTAAATGAGCCGTTTAAGGATTTACAACCCATCGCCTCCAGGACAGTTGATTACTGGAGTAAAACTTGCTCGGTCCAAACCTCCCTTCTGTGCTTCAGGGCCTATCCACATAAACCATCGCCGCGTGGGTTTACGTGGATGTGCCGCCAAGCGACCGGGGTGGTTATGCACGCAGCCTTCACTGATGAGTGAAAAAGAGCAGCTGGGGTGAGGCTGAAGCACCTTCAGTGTGCACATAAACTGGGTAAGCACACGGTGTGGGAGATACCGGAGACAGCATCGAGGCACTAGCATCATTCTCCCAGCCAGTTAGTAAATACCAGGCTTGTTCATGACAGGTGGCATAACAGGTTCTTCCAAAGCAGCTTCTGTCAGAAAGCAAGCTGCTTTTTCCAGACATCATCTTTTTTCCTGATTTCACCCCATCTAGTGATTCTCAGGTAAGGCAGCAAAAATGAACCCACAAAAATTCCCACCGATTTCCCCCCTCCCCCCCAGAAATGCTGCATCCGTGCAGCATGTATGGATCTTCTCTCAGGGCAGCAGCTATTTTACCCAGCTAGCTATTTTGCAACTAATGACAGCTACCGTCTCTCCTCTCAAATGCACACATTTTAAAACACAGTATATCAATAAAATGTCATCACAGCTCTTGTGTTTACAAAGCCTGGCAGTACCAATTAAAAAAAACATGCTTCCTAAGTCTACCTGAATGCAGGGCACCCAAAAGAGAAGCTTTAAATATTAGGAACACCGGAATCTAGACACAAAATGTACCCTTTCTAACTACGTGGCTTCAAAACTATTAAACCTTCTCTGCAAATATCCCTATTGTTTTTAAACAAAACATTTGCAAGACCAAGCCCTTATCTAGTAATTTGGCAAAAGTTTTCTGACATTTCTTACTGTTGAGAATTACTTCTAGTCCATTACCACTGAAACAACATTTAATACAGCTCATTTGAAGGACTGCATTAAAGGACAATTAGCTTTTTATAAAAACAAATGGTAGAATGTTATATTACATCAAGCATTCATAATTAGACATACGTCTTTCAGAAGTGTACGTTTAGGAAAGTAGTCTACCAACAGTAACTTTCTTCTTGGTTTTCTTCTTGGGAAATCCCTCCACGGCCCATTCTTAAATGGTCTAAATTAATGGCTTTCTATATTACGGCCCCATCAGACAGATTAAAATTGTATTTCGCTGAGCTGCTTCAAAAGCAACTTATTTCACTGTTGATTTTAGTTAATACTAAAAGATTTTTTTTTAAATAGAAAAGGGCCAGTATTTTTTAAAGTGCCACAAGCCATCCCTCGCAGTCAAACTTGAGACTGTTTCTCAACGCAGAAAGTTTCATTTTCATTCATACATCTAAACCACCTTTGTAAAGAAAAAAAGCCCCCAAACAGACACTTCCTCACTACAGTTCCTCCTTTTCTCTTTTTGAAATAAACAAAAGTTGTTTTTTTGAAAAAAAAAGAAAAACAACAACCAACCAAAAAACAGGATGGCAGCCTCTCAGTAGCACACCACCACCGGCACCTAGAGCCCCTTGCTGGGCCCACAGAGCCCTCGACAAGCTGGTTCAGAGGTACCAGGAGCTGGGGAAGTAAATTCTTGCAATTTGTGCGGGTTTACAACCCTTTGCACTCCATGGCACGTAAGCTTCGTAATTATTTTTTGATAGCCAATACCCTCATTCACATGCTTAATTTACAGGCACCATGACAAAGCTTGAATAGCTACAGAGAGTAAACAGTTTACAGAGGCTCTGGAGAGGGGGGAAAATAACTGCTCAAAACCGCAAACATACCAAGAGAACGGGAGTGAATAATGTAACCACCACCTCCAAGGTCGTCAGGACAAATTCTGCCTTCAATAGACAATGTGCAAGCCCTTGTGCCTTCAAGATACAGTTTTCATGGAAGCTCTTCCTAAGAGGGTCCTCTTCTGGTCGGAAAGAGACAGCCTCCACTAAAAACAAACCATGCCATCACATCCTTGGGAAACTATTCACGTTAGCTCCAAAATTATCTAGTGTAGCACATGTAACACGCAAAAAGAGGAGAAAACTAACAGTACCTTTGTCAACTTGCTTTTAACTTGAAATTGAGTCTGGTTGGAAGAGCAAGTTAAACATTAATTTTCTGACAGCGGTCAGCCCTGGGTATCACAAGTTGTAACCGTAGTTTCACAATCACATTTTGCTGCTTCTTTCCCTAGCTGTGATATAAAATTGAGTAAACACCGCAATAGCCAGGAACTGGAGAACAGTACAAATTACTTGATACAAGCTCATAAAAGCAAGGTAGCTTTCTCCTAACCTGTCAGCTTTATTAACTCTGTCAAAAGATCCTATGAACAACACAAGTAACTCTAGAGGAACATACAGCATGACAAAACAGTATATGCAGCCTCGATACAGATTAACATGTTTTTTTCTCCCAGCAGCAGACAACAATTCGAATCAACCAAGCACACCCCTTTCTTCCAATTCTGAAACCCAGTCTCATGTGGGATGACATTTACACTGAGCACACTTAGGAAGTCAAACCACTACCACGCAAGAAGTGAGGCAAATGCGGAAGGAGCTCACAAATGGAGCGATGAGACCGTTAGTACACTAACGGTAACTGTTCAAGAAGCACAAAACATTCCCCTCAAAATAAAAAATATATTTGGTATATTCACACAGAAATGTTGACGATGAGTTAAATATAGGGTGTTCTAGAAATAGACTAAAATGTCTAATTATAGAAGCAGACAGTGACATTCAATCCATCTAAAAACAACCCTTTCCCACAGTTTCCAACCTATGTATTTAGTATTCCTATTCTTAGCACGTTATCTTAACTGTAATATCTTTTCCCCCAATACAAAAAGAAATAATTTTTACACGCAAGTTTAAGAATTGGAGGTTCTTGCCAGGCTAACAAAACGGCTATCATTTTCACATTTAAACCTGGACCTAGTACAAAGTCACACGTGAGACAAGATGACTGATCTCTTTAAGAACAAATAAATGACCTGAGCTCTAGCCAGCCGATTCCTCACTAAAGATAGCCGGTAGGTAGTTAAGGCCTAAAGCACATCAAGGTAAGAATGCATAAACTTTAGTCCCTATCTAATGGGATCCTTTCAGCACAAAGGCTGACACAGTGGGAAGCTTTGCCACAGGACAGGCCCATATTGAAGAATAAATCGTTTTTACCTCTACACAGATTAGCCCCTTCAGGTCAGTGAGAATGTTTAGAGCCTTTCACATGGCTGCTGCGGACTTTTGATAAGCAAAAGACTTCAAATTTCAGTATGTATAGTATCTGTCAACTGCTTTATCTGTGAAGGAACATTTCAGTAAGATTTAAGAAAGCAACATTTAAGTAAGATTTAAGGAAGCAAATAATCTCTAAAGCACATCAGTGGCATTAAAAGGATAAACACAGTAAATCAGCGGCATACGGTAGCAAAGTTTCAGCATTTATGGAAGGAATCGGATCATACCAAGGCTGGAAACGTGAACTCCGCCTCCTGCCACTCCTGTGCTGAATCACTCCGGCGGGGGAAAGTCCTTGCTGTTGCTCGCACACCCAACAAAACTCCAGCAAGTTACCAAAACTGTCAGTGAAAACAACAAAATCTGCCAGCGAAAGCTGAGAAACTTTTGCTAACACTTGCAAGAAGAGAAAGCTGTTCTGGAGATAAAAGCTTCTTCTCTGATACAGAGGGATATCCTGCGTTTTTCTTACAAAGTCTTTGCTATCAGCTCACCGAACACAGTCCTACTATAGTCCCCTCCCTTGAATACAGCTGGACTGAAAAGAGACAAAAGGTTACACTTACACACCTCGTGTATTCTTCTGTTTTACATACAAAGAAGCGTCCCAAGAGTAACGCACACCACTGAAGTATGAGTTTGCAGCAATACTGAAACATCAGGCTATACCAGGCCAACAACATTCTTCAAATCTGGACGTTCACTTCTTTTTTTTTTTTTTCTCATTTGAGTGCCAAGATCACGGACTTGGCAATTCTAATATTCAACGGATGAAAAAAAGAGCACATTAGAAAACAGGCACTTCTGTAAAAGCGTGGGTCCGTAAATAATGTCCAAGTTAACTAACTGGCATCTAATGATACCACTCCCATGGCTCATCTCTCAACAACCACGAACTCTATCCAAACTGAAAGATCCCTGCCTTAGGGTGGAGGGAGTAAAGAAAGGTTGGGTTGGGGTTTTTTTGAGACACAGTCTTCAGCTATAAAAATAAACAAAAATTAACGCCATTTCTCTGTCCCCTCTAATCCGCTTCTCTGCCTTCCAGAAGATCTGTACAAGCTGTCATCTGTAAGGCTTGGAGGAGTTTCAAATCACTTTTTCCTCGCTCCACCACTGCACCCCAGATGCTTCTGTAGCCCTGGCGCAGTCCTTGCGCAGCAGCAAGAGAGCCCAAACATGGCAGCTTTGCCTTCAAAGAGGAACTGCTCCTTTGCAAAGCCCTGGTCGAGAGAAAGCAGCAGCAGCAACTTACCCTTTAGCACACAAAAAGCGTTCTGACCAAGATAAGCAGCTGCAGCTTGGGAGCTGACTTAGGATAATTCAAGTTTTTAAAGCTGGATGTCTCGGCAGGGTCCAGTACAGCAGAAAGAAGGGGAGGAAAGAGGTAAGGAAGGGGAGGTTCGTGCTCTGCCAGTTGCAAGCACAGCAGACAGTTGTTGCCTCAGCCCTAAGACCTGAAAATAAAACTCATGGTGAAAAAAAAGGAAGATGCAAATACCTTAAAGAATTTTTTCAGTAAATAACTCCTATCACTAACTCAAAAAAATTTTTTTCAAAGTGGTTCCTCTGTAGTCTTATAATTTTCTCTGCGGATTTTTCAACATGAAACAACGCACCAAACAAATCTCCCAAACCCTTACAAAAACTTTGCTTTTAGAAAGAAAAAAGGCAAAACATAAAATCAAAAGATGGTAAAAAACACAACATACTATAGATGCAGAAGGAAGATACGGGTGAACACTGGAAAGGCTGAAGACAAGAGACAGCCTCACCCAAAGTATGACCATTTACTTAATGGCTGCCTCCCTCTCTGCCTCCCCTGCAAGTGATCGCAGTATGAAGCAAGACTCCATTATACTTCACAGATATTGGCTCCATACAGTAAATGAAACTGGGAAGCGTGCAACAGTTTGAGCTTACTGTCACTTCATTTTCAGTAGGAAGGTATTCAACTTTATTTCTCAACTGAAAGACTGAAATATACTGTCCAAAGTCATACACCCAGACAAAACTTCTAAAGTTATTATAGCCTGCATTTCTGTTCAACTATAAACAAGGTGGAAACACTCATTCTTTTTCAAAATATTGTGCTATTGTACATAATTAGGAGAATCAAGGTGGTTTTCATCCACTGAAAGCTTAAAAAGCAATTTGACACACCGCAATTACCTCCAGGATTTTCTTCTCCCATTACAACTACCACTAAGCCCATTTTATAATTGGTCCGTCCCTCTGCCATGTACACCAACCCCATTACTATTGTTTATTAAGCATTTTCAGGAAAAGGTGAGTACCTTGCCCATTTTTTTTTTCCCCCCGCACAAAACAATTTCACCCCCTCTATTTTAAAACGAAACCGCGGCGGCCGGCGCTGAATGAGTTTGTTTCGGCAGAAACAGAACCGCAGCTGAAGGCTGCGGGCGCAGAGAGCGATCCATCTTCGAAAGGACAAACCTGCCATTTTAAAGTCGTGCGGGACCACAGCAGGACAAGGGCGCCGGAGCCTTTAAGCACCTCCAAAGTGCTCAAAGCCATGGCGCTGATGACTTAACACTTTGCCCGAAACCGCTTTGGACCACCACGCTCTGCTACACGTTAACCGGCTCCGGGTGAGCGTACCTTCGGAATAAATAAAATCCGTGTACCGCGCAGCCAGCTGAGCGGTGGCTGAAGGGGGCCCAGATGGGCAGCCTGCCTGACACCTCCACCGCCTCCGAAGGCGACAAAATTCTACGGACGCAGCGGAATTACAGACCACCTCTCGCACTGACGGAGGGTGCCGGTTCAGGGCAGCGCGGCAGCGGCCACGGGTGCCCTTCGCCCGGAGCGACGTGCTCAGCTCCCGGCGCTGCTGCCCCCGAAACGGCGCTTTTACTCCCGGCTCAAATTATAATTTTTTTTGCTGCACTTTACCACAAGTTCCCTTTCTCCTCCCCCACCCCACCCCACCCCCGCTAATCCTCTCCCGACGGCTGAGGAGAACTGCTCCAGGCGCGGGCCCCGCACCGTCGAGGCGGCGGGAGGGCAGCAGCCCCGGGGGAAGCCGCGTCCCTCCGCCCCCACGCCACCGGCCCCGGCCGCCCTTCCCTCCCCGGGGAGCACGTACCGCCTCGCCGCGGGGCCTTGCGCCGCCGCCCCGCAGCTTCGTGTAGCTAAAATGGCTCCTGTCGACGGGGGGGAAGTGGTGCCCGGGCCCCGGCCGGTGAGTCACCGCGGGGCCGGGCGGCTCGGCTCGACGCGGCGCGGCTCGGCACGACACGACACGCCCCGGGCGGCGGCCAGAGCTCCGCCGGGCCCGGCCCGCAGGTGGCGGCGGCCCCAGCTCGGCTCCCCGGGGCTGTGCTGACAAGAAGGGTGCGTGGGGGAACGGGGCAGCTCGGCGGCCGGAGAAGGGGGCTCGGCCGGCCGGCTTCGCGCCCCGCTTCGCCTCCCCTCGGCGTGAGGAGCCTGACCAGGCTGCTGCGCCGGCGGTTGGGCTTCATGGCTCCCCCCTCCATCCCTGAGGCGGCCCCGGCCCGCCTCCGAGTGCCCCGAGGTAACATCCCACCCGCTCCCCTTCATGAGCCACCGATAAATAAACGCGTTTCTGTGGTATTTTCTACCAACACCGTCTTGCTTGCGCTAAACTGGTTAACCCCACAAAAAAAAAAAAAAGCCTTAACTTTGGAGGGCCCAAATCGCTCAGGGAAAGGCGCAGTGTTTGATGAAGGACCAACACGCGTTGAACTCCACAGCCAGGGTTTTCCACCATCCCCAGTAAATTTCCAATGTGCTCCTCATGTTCTTCATACGAACTTTTGTGCCCAATAAACTCCGGCGCCAGAAGCCGCCCAGACGAAGGCAACGCGAAGCGCTTGGGATGGGGCGCTACGCACCAAAAGGCCCGATGGAAATTTAGTCGTGAAGACAACGGCACGGAAGGTGAGGACCAGAGAGCTTCTGCCCCAGTTTGAGGTAAAACAGGACCTCTGCCTCTCCCTTTGAAGAGGTGTAGAGGGGAGCATCTGCCGGTCCCATCTGGGGTCCCCCACATCCCCAGTAGCCGATTTGGCCTAAACCACAACAGCTTCCCACCTTGTTTCAAGCAGGAAGGGTCAGCGCACGCCATGTTGGCAGGCACTGGTTTTCCAACCAAGTTTCCAGAAGGATGGAGCCCACAGCAGCACACTGGCCCTGAGGGATGGCACAGCACGGCACAGAGACCCAAGCCCACGCGGAGAAGGAGAAGGCAAGGAGCTCTGCAGGGGAGGAACACAAGTGGCAGAGGCAACCTTGCAACAAGCAGGGAGGACATGAGTTAAAACCTGAAGCTGCTTCTAGCAAACGCACTAAAATAATTCCAAATATGATTAAGTGGAGCTGTCATTAACACACACACACCCCCACCCAGTAATAATTAAACAGTAGTCCCACAAGCAAAACTCATTTTGCTGAGCAAAACTCATTGTTTTATGGACATTAATATCTCCAACTACTCCTTATGTTTAATAACCGAGAGGAAAATTTTGGGTTTACTTCCAAGTAATTCAGTCCCTATAATACCTGCATGGCACTCAAAGGCAAAATTGGCTCCCAGTTTATTTTTAAAAGAGCAGTTATCCAGGTACGATTTTATTGGATGTATTTTTATCATGTTATTTTGCAGCCTGTGTCAGCAGAAGATCTGGAAAAAAGCAGCAGCACCACGTTTTTTATGACTTACTGAGTAAAGGTATCAATTAAGTCACTACTACAGTAGCTTTGCTACAGCTCTTTACCAAAATATGTGTTCATTTGTATTTCTCGGTTGAAAAAAGACCACGTGGAGGAACCACCGCGATGTTATTTCAGTCACTATATATTTTCCACCTCTCGCAACAGATGTATTTTCCCTCTCTCCAACAACTTCATTCTAATCCAATGTTACATCTAAAAGCATTTGTTTCTTGTGCTACAAAACCCTTTGGAAATCTTGGGGCATTGAGGGGAGAAATCTGACCCAGGTGCACAGCAGTTACAAGGAAACTGTAACATTGACACAGGGACAGTGCCATTTTAATTATTAAAGAAAGTCTAATAGTTATGTTTTACGGGGGGGGGGAAAAACCAACACAGTCTTATCCAGGCAATCAACTAAATTGAAAAATCCTTTTGTAGTGATGTATGAGCAAAAGCTATGCAAACATTTCACCGTTTCTAAGCTAAATCTGGAAGCAGTATTTTTTTAAAAGCATATGTAAAATGTAAACATATTTAGCGAGAGAGAATGCAGGTGGATGTTCATCCCTGGAACTGTATCAGGTTTCTTGCTAATTATAATTTCGACTTAAAGAAGTGGCCTTGCCCATTGCTGGGGTGAGTATCTCTGTGAAACTTAGATCATCGTTTGCCCAAAAGACATAGCTAGACACTGACCAACAGCACAGCTTAAGCCAATTTAAACAGCTTTAGCCCTCCGCTCCGTCCCGACTGCATATTCCTCACACCAAGCTACTCCCCCCACTGTTTCCCAGTGCAAATATTTGTGCAGCCGCACAGGGTGGCAGAGGGTGGAACCCACCAGTGGAAAAGTTAAGGCTGCACAAATAAATAAATAATGCATAATACAATTTTCACGTTGCCGTTGGCCCCGGCTCTCAGAGAAAAGGATGCCAAATTACACCCTGAGGGGACCAGTGCTGCCGAGCGGGCGGCGTGCTGGCTGGGGTGGCAGAGATCTGGATGTGGCTCCCACTTCTGCTGGCCTCATACGTGACCCCGAGGAAGCCACTTCTCTTTCCACATCCTGGTTTGGTCATCGCTGTTCCTCCTTCTCAACTGGATTTGAAAGCTACAGGTCTACAAGCGTGGGGTGGGATGGTTCCCCAGGAGGGGACCACAGCAGCCTGCCTGCACAAAGGACAGCATGAGGCTTGGAAGCCATGCGAGGACAGCGCAGAAAGTTGTGCTCTGGAGATATGCTGCCCCACCTGAAAGACAAATACATTTTAGTCTCACAAAAATGGGCCGAAAGGGAGGTTTGTGACAGTGTTCAGCTTTTGGGTTTGGATGGCGGGTGGGGAGGAGGAGGAGAAAATACTATTTTGACAAAGGGAGCAGAAACTTTAGATTCAAAGGCTCTTTGCTTTTTATTTTCCTGCTATATTATACACAAGGTCACCACACGAGAAGCCTAGCAAGCTCCCATTTAAGTGGGACCCTGTGGTGCCATTCCTAAAGCAGCTCGAGATGCTGTAACTCCTCTCCACTATTGCAAGAGGAGACCCCACCACCCTGCTCTCAGGCTCATACCGTCAACTCGCATAGGCTCAGGGCCTCATCAAACTCTGGCTCAAGACTGGATAAAAATCTGATTTAAAGAACTTCTGCTTCATGTTTGTTTTTGTAGGATCCCAGGATCTCAAGCCTTCACCCAAGTCTTGAGTTAGCACCCAAACTCCTGCACCTTCCTTTCTCTTTGTATACAACACCAAGAAACAATAGTACACTGCTACAACATTTTAACATAATACATATCTATCATGGTGTTACTGTCTCAGTACTCTGGATTTGTGGACTGGCACTTTACACTGCGGTAAGCGCCGCATAAAACACAGACTGAAACTGCTATAGGTTTCTAAAACTGCTGGATGCATAATGACCTAAATATTTACACATGGAGAAATTGCATCAGGAGATTATAAGGTAACTTACTCCTATCCCCACAGGAATTCTCTGCTACAGGACATTAGGTATAGAAAAGTTCTCATTGCTGTGTTATTTAACAGCTTCATCACAAATTCAGACCATATACTTCCGATAATTTTAAGATGATTGTTTGCCATCTACAAACCTCTTGCATTTTCAGAGATTTCTGTAAAAAAGCATCTCAAAGGAGATATGTGGAACCCGGGGTTTCGGATACCTGGAGTGCAGCCCATGCAGCTATCAGTTCTTAATTTGCAATTTAAAGGTATGGTTCAGTGATGTTTTAGTGCACGCTGAGTATGGGCTGAAAGTAGAGCACAATGAATTTGAGAGAAAACAGTCTACTTTTTCACTGTGCTGGTCTTCTGAACTTTAGTTGAATTGTAGGAAAGGAAAGGTGGTAGTAAACAAAGCACGTATGAACAGGCCACACTATTCTTTTCAAAAGCTGGAAGGGAAGGCATCCCGGCCATCCTGTGTTTAACTGGAATCCTTCAGATAGTAAATGTCATCTTCTTTCAAAATACACAAGAGAGTCTTTTGCAAGTCTGTGGTCAGGAAACTCCCAAGCCTCCAGAAATTATGCCTTGGTAGCAGAAGGGGCGAGAGAGGTGTTTGAAATGAAATGGATTCACAGCTGAGCACCAGGCAGCTTTAACCTCATCCATTTTATGCTTCCAAGTTTGCCTCCAGTGTTTCCTAGTGAAGGCAGATTTGGCAAGGTGGCTGCCTTTGCCAGCAGCACAGCAACATCCCACACAGCTACAAACCCCTGACCTTGTACAGCCTTGCACAAACTCTTCTTGGATCACCTCTAAGGTATTCCTAGGTCACATCCCAGAGATGACAAGCCTCTAGGAAAATCTACTTATATAGTCACTTTTCCTCACTCTTTTAGGTTCCTTCCTTCCTCCTTTTGTTATGGGTTTGCCTCTGCCGAGAAGAATGCTTCTCAATATTTCTGAGAATGGTTTAAAATGTGGTTATAGCCTCCTTTCTACTGACAAGCAGGCTTTGGAGGGAAAGAATTGCAAATATTGAGGTAGTAAATACAGCTCCGACACAGGATAACCACTGATCCACTCTCAGCCAGAAGCTGCAGGCTCCAGCTTCTCTCTGACACTTCTCTACCAACCTTGACCGCACTTTTCTCTCCCCATCCTCTGCTTGCACCGATTCTGGTCCACGCAGTACCTGTTAAACCTTCCACTGATCCCATTAAACGCATTAATGTGGCAGAAAGCTGCCTGGGGGGGTGGGGTGGGGGTGGGCAGCACTGGCTGTTCTTCAATCAGCTCAGAAAGGCTGTGATGAGCACTGCCAGCAAAGGACATAGGACCTCCCTCTGTGGGTGGTAATGAACTTCTAGACTGGCCCAGAACTAACATAAATTCTCACTCTAAGACTGACATGATTGCACAATAGCTGGAGGAAAAAGAAAAAAAAGCTCAAGGCATGTTACCTGGGGGATGCTGCAGGCAGAGAGAAGAGACAAAGATGCCGCTTAACCCACAGCTCTCAGACCTGAGCTAGCTCTGTTCCACACTCCCTCCGCACGCTACTTGCCCATCTGTTTTGGAAAGTTCACTGAAAGTCATTTAACATCCTATAAACACGCCAGCCAGTAGGTGCGACAGAAGTCACACTTGTAAACCCACAGCTCACACAGAGGCAGTGACACAAAGAAATTCAAGTAAGGACAGGACAAATTTATAGCCAATACTACTTCTCTCAGCAGGCCTTAGACCCTCCAAAAATCACAAAACAGAAAGGATTAAACCACAATCTGAAAATGTTATTAAATCACATGCAACATTACCTGGTTTTCTCAGGTGCCAGTCAAGAGAAATCCTCGTGCCTCACCTAATGTTATCACTGACCACATTCAGACAGGCAGTTAAGGCTGCTGCATCCTGAAACCCAACTCTCCTATAAATTGCTGCTTCCCAGTCCTTCATTCGGGATCACTAAACTGATCCAAAAAGGCCAAGATCCCTTACATCTTTAAATATCATCTCTAGACCCTGTCCCAGCACAGGCCCTACAACAAATAAGGCAACTAATGGAAAGACTGGGAAGAAAACGAGCAGAGAAATGTATTTTATACCAACAGATGGGTAACTCTATCTGGGTATTTTTTTTTCATCTAGAAGAGCTTACTGCTTGAAAAGACAGAAACAGTTGCTGAAACAAGGCAGAAAATAGTGTGTAGTTCTACTTAACGCCCAAGTATAGCTAGGCACTGTAACTGTAATGCTATTTTATGGACAGAACACCTCACTACCACGTACTGGCAACAAAGAAAGCCAAAATGACCTCATTTTAGTATGGTAATAATTACTGAATATCCCAAGAACCAGCAAGGGCATAGCAACACAATGTTTTTATCCCAAATTCTAACAAAATATGTGTACCAGCCCTGAAAATTCTTTAAAAATATACTTTAATATCATAGGAAGCTATACAATCCTGACTGCAGGAAGATCATGCTAGATCCACAGCTTTCCAAAGGAAATTATCACCTGGGTGTACAGCTGGTTTGAAAGACAAGTTTTAGGTTGCCTATCTAATTCTATGGATTTGCACTCCAAACAAAGCTTGTAAGCAAATATGGGTTTCCTGCTATTGTGCAAGACAGACACAAAGGTGAGGGGATACTAGGCATGAAGTGAAATTGATAAACACTCTTAAAATTCAAAAACATGCGTATGAAAGAACAGGTTAGATTTTCCAAGAATAAGGAACAATCTTTCCAGAAAGAAAGTCAATGTTGATTTTTGAAGTACATCAGCGCTGGACATCATCCCACAAAGTAAGCTTCAGATCCCCCACTATTATACTCCTTCAGAGCTGTGTTGCTTTAACAGGATGGTTATATTTGCTCTGGAGTCCTTGCTAGGATAATTTTTAAGAATATAAGCTCAATGTAAAACTATTAGAGATGTTACTATGCCAGTAACAGTAAACTTAGCCTTTGCTCTTTTCCTTTCTAACAAAAAAAATAAAACAATTCCAGAACTATTTGTAAACACGTTGTTCTGTGGTTTTTGTTTGTTTTTAATGTCAGAATTTTGTCATGCCTGATATAAGACAAAAAAAATATCCGGCAAATGAATGAATATATACCAAATGAAACTATGTTGCAAATACACACAGAAGGAACACAAAAGCAAAGATTGGGTGGGTTTTATATAGTCAAACAGTGGTTTCTTAACTGGGACACTTGTAGTCCACTGAGGAATCCTCATTAAAAAGCTATAACTGTATTTTTCCTCTTCTCATTCTGTGAGTCACTCATTACATTTTTGTATGTTGCAACACATTCATGAATAATAAACACATACTGGGAAGAAGAAGGAAAAAATAGCCAGTGTTCGTTCACACTGGATTTTTTTATGCCTATATTTATCAGGATAAAAACCAAATCAAGAATGAAGCTGAGATTTGTAAAAGTTTCTATGCAAGGAATGCTATTAATCACAGACAAAGTATTTGGTATAGCCAGAGACAAGCGTGCAGATATGCACAGAAGTGAGAGCATGGCGACGTTAGTATTACTATTATTGTTTGGCCTTTATACAGAGCGAGAGGATAGGGGGAGGGATCGTAATGTTCCCCATCAAACCCTCTCCTAAGGGAGAACAGCCAGGCACCGCCCTTAGCTAGACAATTCTGGACCCAAAGCTGTACTTTTGCAGCTGCTTTTTTTTTTTTTTTAATATTTTTTTTTTTTTTAAAGGCTAGGCAGTTATGTTGCGGAGACTGCGCAGCCCCAGAAAGTCAGCCGTGCTACAGGAAATTACTGTTGACATCTTGAAGAAATACCAGCGTATTATTTATTCACATTTGCGTTTTAGACAACAACAAAGACGCATCTAGCATATGCACGTGTCAGGGTGGTTGCTGCAAAGTTTTCTGCTGCTCCAGTCAGATGAAAAACTGTTTGCTTCTCTTCCAATTTTTGTTGTTCTTTCAATCCCACCACCCCAGGCAGGCCATACTGGCTACCTCACGCACTTCTGCTGACTCCCTGTACGGATGCAGGCCAAATTTATGGAATTAAAGGAAATCCAGATAAACATCATTTTTAGAAAAATGTTGAGCTAGAGTTCCACAAATATTTTAGATGCTTAGGAGAATGCAACAGGGTATTTCTGCGCTGCTCAGGATGTGAACACAAAGAAAAGGAAAGTGTGTTTATTACTGCTCTTCCAGCTGCTCTAATTAAAGGAAAAAGATAAAAGTGCTAACTTGGAGAGGCAGGAGAAAAAAAAAAAAGTTTTGCAAAAAAGTAAGCTCGTGTGAATGACTCCATTTTCCATCGCAACTCATTCCGACAGAGAACTGGCTTTTAAAGAACAGTTAGCTAGAAACACAACCTGATTACTTGCTTGTTCAGGAAACAATCAATACTTTTAGCAACAGGCTTACCTATCCACATACATGCTACACTAACCAATTGGTGACAACATAAATCATGGAGAAGAGAGAAAACAAATAGAGACTGCAGGACACACAAAGAGGGGGTGTCAAGGAGCTTGGGGCTGCAGGGAAGGTGAATGGGCTGCTGGAAGGTCAACATTTTGATTTCTCAGCTACGTTTCAAGGTGCCTTGCATCTCCATGCTGATCTTCGGCCGGGTGAGCAGTCCGACCAGCAAATCCTGTAGGATTACAATCCTGTGGATCACTCCAAGAAACCAAACCGTCACCTCTACTATTGTCACTTTCCCATAAAAATGAGATACGGCAGTCGGACATACCCTAGAAGATACCATTGCGTACACGCATAGAGGCTCGGTTCCAGAGAGAATTGCTGCTACCACAACGCGTTTTCCAAAAGCCTCCCAGGAATCACCTTTCTTGACTCTGAGGTTTAGGGAGCCCTGAAAACAAAATCAGGAACCAGAGGCTAAGAGAATGAGAGGACATTACAGCAGGCATGGTTTCACAGATGTGATTTTTCTCCTGCTTTCCACTAACAGAGATAATTTATTTAAAGGAGTGAGCTCAATATTCTCCTCAAGTAACTTGTCATAAACATTTGGTATTCTCAATACTCCATTAAAAGTACTATGCATACATTTCTGTTTATTATTTTAGTCTAATATCATCAATTTAGCATTTCAGTATATATGTTTAATCTTATAACCCATTTTGTCCTGCATTTACTGAGGGTCCATCAGCTTTAAAGATGTCTGTGCTCTGGAAAACATCCCACTATCCAGAGTGGACTGATTTCAACTCCCTCACTCCCTCTACCATCAAGGGACAGAGAGCTAAATTTGAGGGCACAGCACTCTCATTCTAGGACAATAGCCTAAATTCAAAGCGTTTCATCCACTGCTTCTCTGTTACCAATTTTATTTCTTGAACTTTTACTTTTGATGCTCTCCCTTTTTAGTGAAACGCATTAGAAATGTTTTCCAGCTTTGAGTATCAGACAAAAATATACCATTTGTGACTGTGGTCACAGAAATCTGCCTTTATTTCAACCACTACATAGGAGTAACATCAAACTAATTTAATTTTAATATTCAGAATAAGAATAATTAAAACAGCTTTTCTTAACACAGATCTCGCTCAGGAAGGAGAAAGAGTAAAAAAAATTACTTTTTTTTTTTTTCATTAATTGCCCACATCCTCAGGCCTGTTGGTTTTATGATATGAGCCCTTACTGCTTTGCACAAGCTCAGAGCAGCTTTCTCCCTGCTACTCTGTTCCGTGAGAAAACTAATTCCCCTACCCTAAACAAGCATCCTTTCACTCCTTTATTGCTAATCCCTAATTGCATGCAGCAGGCTGCTGCTTCACCAGAAGATCCCAAATAACCTATCTGAAGGTTTTGGTTCCAGGTGATTCTAACAGGGTTAGGTACATTATTTCTACTTACTTTCTGAAAATATACTAATTTTCCTCCACCCTATTTGATTAAATGACATCATCCAGTGCGCATTTCCAAAGCTACACAGGTATATCATACATGCACCATTCAGACAGAAGTCAGATCTAGAGGTGCAGGAATTACACAACAAAATTATATATACAGCACGTTGGAAAATTCACTTGGTACGATGAAGCACCAACTAGCAACACCAAGCAGCAAACAGGAAAGATACCACCTGCATCATCATTTGCATTTTTGAGGTGAAATAGCAGCTGGATACCGTATAGGGGGAAAAAGAGGGAAGACGGAGCACCACACTTTGGATACAAATCCACAAGGAACTTAGCTCTTTACTTACAATGCTTAGGGAACAATTCATGTTTATAGGCAGAAAAGAGCAGGCTGAAGATCTGCAGGCCAAAGTTAATGCAGCAAAGTCTTTTTAATCCAACTAGACAAAACAAAACAGAAGAATGTGGAAAACAGCATATAATCATTGAGTAGTTGTGTTGGCTCAAGGATTGTTTTCTTCTACACTTCTGTATTCCTCAATATGGGGGGTGGGGGTGTAATACAGGCTTTCTCCTTCCTAGTTCTACTTAACTAAAGAAAATTATAACCAGGTTGTCACCCCTTTGCCCATCAGCCTTTCACCTTGCAGAACGTCATTACTGGCGTAATCACACAAGTCTTAAAAAAAGGGAATGACATTTACTAACGCAAGGTCATTCCCCTTACCGCTATATCCACAATGGTCAAAAAATGCTGCAAAGTCAGTTCTCCTACCGGGATTTAGATGCCAGTGTTTCTGGATGAGAAGACTTGTGTTTGGTGAGATTTAATCCATGAGTGGGAGGGGAAAGGATAAGAAAGTCCCACTCATGATTTCATTTGATGTTGTATTCAAAACATCCCCAAAATCAAGTCACCAAATTCCTATACATTTTACGGGAAAGGTCAAAATACAGAATGAAATCTCTCCTCTGACTTGGATCCGTAAAGGTTCAATTTTATGCAAATATTGTCAAATGTCAGTCCAAGAGACACTTGAAAGAATAAAGCCAAAATAAGACCATAACTGAAAAACAATACCCTCAAGGTAATTTAAATATGCTATTACAAAGCAAACAGAGAAATAGGCAGAACATAGTTATGGTAGACAAAAATACACCATTATAAATTGATTAGCATTTTGACTCCCAAGTATCAAGACTTTTCCCAAAATATCATATTTATATAGAGTACACTTATATATACCAACGTCACAGAATCACAGAATGGTTTGGGTTGGAAGGGACCTTCAAAGATCACCTAGTCCACCCTCCCCACCTTGCACTAGATCAGGTTGCTCCAAGCCCCATCCAACCTGACTTTGAACACTTGTTCATCCACACCATCTCTCTGACTCTGAGCAGAGCAGAAATATGCTTCTGCTGGCTGTGCTTGCACAAGCCCTGAAGAGATGTCTCATCATCATCCATTTATTTTCATTTCCATTCAACACCAAAGGTATAAACACTGGAAATCCTCTGAAAAAAAACCCAAACATCACTAGTGAGATAAAATGGAGCTGGTGGCAGGCTACTCATTCATATAGTCTTTTCCGCCACATCCCTGATAGGGCCTTGTTGCCTCAGATTCCCCATCACTCTCCCCTTGGGTCTGATCACTGGCACCAATCCCAAGCTAACAACAGCACCTGACTCCCCAGAGCTGCTCAGGGCTTTCTCTACCTTCCTCCTTGTTTGTAAAGCACAGCAAAGTCAGCCCAGACTGTCTAAAAGGTACTGGGAGATCTTGAGCTCTTTGTCATACCCAACTGGGAAAGCTCTGGCACTTCACTGACGGCTACCGCTTACTTAGAAAATCTGATCACTAATTAGGTGAAAAAACTGCCTGTCCACACTTCATGCTCATAATCTCCTCAAAACTACATCACACCAACACAATATTTGGGAGAGCAGGGAAAAGAAATCTCAGCTGTAATGACAGATGATTGTTCTTCAATGTTATTTGGTAACAGCACTCAGATTTGAGTCCATTTTCCTCACGTTTAGTGAAAGCTAACATTTTATTGTTAAAAAGGACCAAAAAAAATCCTTCAGTAAACAACTGTCCACGCATTAAGTTGGGTGAGAGGAATTTAAATTTCTCACCATGGGTAATGAATTCAACTCAACATGCTTCTGTACACACTGATCTAGCTCCTGGTTATTCTACAGCAGTTTAAATTATCTCAATTTTATCAGCAGGACTATTCAGAGTTTCTTCTGCATCTCGTTTCCCTGGCTCATATCCTGATGGTTGAAGAAAACTACTTTGGATCTACCTTCCTTTCATCCCCAGCTCTGTTCCCTATTCCTCAGGCATATGAATGAACACCCAAGATACATTTTGGAATAAAGATGGAAGAATTTGATTGTGGTGGCTCCACAGAGCAAAAGCATAAAGACGTCTGGTTTGAAGCTACCCAAGCTGTGACCCTGTTCCAGGTACGGTAGTCATCTCCCCACCTTCATGTCGCGAACTGGTAAGCAGGTTCTTTTTCTGGCAGATAAAACAAGTAATCTCAAGAAAGTATTTTCCCCAGAATGCTGAAAAAAAACACCTTTAAGGTTTTTATTTCTGCTTGTCTTAAGTTTACTAAAACAATGAAGAACATGATTTAGAAACCTGACTAGATGAGAAAGAGGGACCACGCATACAAAAAAGTACCAGTGACAGTGTTCATAAGCCATCTTCTCACATCAGTCCTCCAATTTCTTTAACACAGTATCCAAATTCAGTGTTTTTCTTAATACTTCTCAATTAGAATAGCTTCTTCTGCTAAAACGCAGTCATTCTGCAAAAGTGAATGGGGTGCTATACAAAAGAACCAGAATTACGCATTTTCTCCATTAAACCACACCTGACAAACACTTGGGCCTATTGAAACACCTGTAATAAGACTACTGTTCAGTCTGATAAGAAGATATACAGAATGGAAATCTAAATCTGAACATGTACATAACTGATCCTTCTCCACATTAAAAAAAAAAAAAAAAAAGGATTTTTTATATGGTCGTCCACCACATCTTAAACCAAAAGCTCAGATGAACTATGCAGAACTTTAATGTTACTACATGTCTTGACATCAATCTGAAACAAGAAAAGGGAGTATTACACAATTCAGAAAAGTAAGCAATACTCTTGACAGTATTGAAGCAAAGATGTAAGACTTGGAACCTAGTATGAGTCTTTATGTGAAGACGTATGCAGTATTTATCGCTAATTCTCCACAATAAAGGCAATTCCCTGTATAACTACCTTTTTTCTTCAGGAAAACATGAAACAAGGCATTTTCTTTCACAAACGTGTACAGATTTGGGAAAGACAAAGAACCCCCACCTAGCTAGTAAAGACAATGAGGGATGGCTTGTAGAGCTAACAGCCTTGTGTATGACTTGACCTTCCAGCTGCTCGTCACACAGCAATGACAAAACAGAGACTACGAACGCCCGTTTCTGATGCAGCTTTTATTTCAGAGGGACAGAACACGCCACCTACAAAAGTTAATGTATTGGTTTTCTCACAGAAAAAAATACAGAGACCTCTTAGGCAAACAACATCCTGAAAAAGTGCTGTGACCGCTCAGCTGTCTGACCTCTGTTTTAGACAGTCCCAGAAACTACGTCCAGTGGCAAAGCAAGTAGCTACATCAGACTTTACGTAATATATTTGCAATAATTCACCTTGAAAAAGGTACATAATGATGCAATCACCCCTTTCCCCTCCTGAAAGAGTACAAAAATTATAAAAAGATACCAGTAAATTTGATCACAAGGAAATTAAAAATATTTAACATCAATAGATGTGTCATGGAAAATTTTCACAAATGGTCATTTGCCAAGAAAATGAAAGCACATTTCTGGCTCTCACCATCTTGGCTGCAATATATTTATGGTCAGAAGCCAGTTCATTCATTCATTAAAATATTACACCTGTAATGGCTGAAAGGTTTTACTACACTGTAACAGTAACGTTTGAAAACTGAATTTGAAAAAGCCCTAGTAAAGTTTTTACAAACCCTAAAGACTAATCTGTTAATGCGTAAAATCTGTTCAACTAGGAAAACTTAAGAAAAACCTAAAGGTTTGTTTTGGATGGCTCAAGATGAAAGTCTCGCTTGAAATACCATCCAATGAAGGACGGCTGCACAGAGCAGACAGACACCCAAATATGTAGGAAAAAAGCTCAGCACAACTTCAGCGTGGTTAGGCAGGTGCTGTGGCACCTATTCTCTGCACATATGTGGGTAAAATTCCCCACTCCCAGAAGGAGACATAAGAGTAAAATGCCGGCACAAGGCTGGAGAAAGGTTTACAGTTCAATAGACTGCGGACACATCTCATTACCACCATCTCCACTAATTTCTTCAACCCACCCCCCAGCAGCTTCTCAGTAGAGTTACCAGAACTTGCCTCAGCTTTGCCACCTAAACTCCCCAGTCCATTTTGACTGAAATAAACCTACTGTCTACACCGTGTAAGTGAACCAAAACCATTTTGGCAGAACCAGAAGGGTTCCCGTGTTCAGCTGGCAGGTCAAAGTGCAGCAGTGAATGCTGGCAGAAGATGAGTGACAAGCTGCTGGGGGAGGGTGACCGATGGAGAAGAGCGGCTGCCATCACAGCACTCCCTGTACTTCTTAAACACACCATGGCCTGCGCAAACTGCCACTTCCAGGGACAGCATGAAAAAATCAGTGCCTTTGTCCAGCCAGTCCCTCAGCTTTGCCAGCTGTCCCTCAGGACCAGCATCTTACTTAGAAGATGACTGTCTGCAGTTGGGATCCGTATCAATTAGATGTCAGCCGTTTCATTAGAAGGTGCCGTCCAGCACGTGCGAGGGGGTACGTGCAGGGAGAGCCAGGAAAAGCACTGTGCAAAAGCTGCCCAAAGGCATAGCTGTGCGGAGAAATTACTGGTAGAAATATTCCAGCACTGGACTTTCTTCTAGAGCTTGGTAGCAGCTTCATTTCTGTTGCGTTCACCTGCAGCCCAGGAAGCAGAACGGGAAGGAGGAGGGCCAGGGTCCATGCAGAGAAGGTGTTGGAGCTCTCTTGTCTCCCACTGTCATTTCACTCAGTACGAACAGCCGTGCCAAGACGAGAAATAGTCTATCTTAGGCTCAAGGGGAAATGTTTTTTGATGCATGAATGAATTCAGTCATCTGTACTGAGGTACTCTGTTTGCACATTTTTGATGTTTACATCAGTTGATCTCCCCCAAATTACTGCAGTTTCTGAAAACTGCATTGGACTGTGCTCTTTTCCTAGAGACTTATTGTTCCTTGGTTAACGCATTATTATCATGACATGTTTGATCAGTCAGTGTTCCTGCAGCAGTATATGAACGTTAAGTACCGTCACCATACGCTTTCTAACTAGCCTTGCTGTCCTTTTACCCACAATACCACTTCCACTGTCATTTATCTTAAAAAAAAAAAAAAAAAAAGAGCAAATCCTATGCCACAGGGTAACATAACCTCCTCACCTCTTCAGTTGTTTAAACTGGTGACAAAGTGGGCTCTTTCAGTTTCCCCCAAAACAAACATGTCTACTGTCATTCTCTTGACCAACATTGAGAGAACTTGCAATTTCTCATTGAACTTCCTGTCCTAACAAAATTAAAGAGCAGAGAACAGATGCCAGGATGCTGTTCAACTGCCTCTTGCCCCAAAAAGATCTCTGAAGGTCTGAAGCAACTTGCAGATCCTACAACTTTCCCACCAGCAGTTCCACTTCTCAACTGCTGGCTTGTGTCCCCGCCCTGTAGAGTCCAAGCACACCCCAAAAGCATCTGATACACGCTTAACCCATGAGCTGCTGGAAATGACACAGCGGCAGCGTCTCTCTGAGCAGCAGCAGATGTTGAAATAGAAGCTGCAGCAGCAGATGTTGAAACAGAAGCTGCAGCAGCAGATACCGTGCGAGCGACCTTCTGCCAGGGCTCAGAGCGTGCCTGGTTTCCTACCTGAATACATGATGCATAAACGAGTCGCAGAACAAGATCAAGCAAGCTGAAACACCTCATTAAATTTCGTCGATGCCTGTATGACCAGGTGCTTCAGACACTGCAACTGCTTAATGTCACAATTGTATTAAAGGAGGGAAGAGACAGGAACACCACACTGCCCAGAGTACGCGGGTGAATCTGAAACAGTAGCTTTTAACAAGAGAAAAGATATTCCTGCATACACACATAGATAAACGAAGGAAATTAAACTAATTCTGGGGAGCAGGCACAAATACACCTTTGCTGGTCACAGATGTGCTGGACTAGGGACTGTGGGGGAAGTTTGCACACACATGACAGATACAGAATAATACATTCAATAAAAACACCTAACTCAACTATCTCGATTATAGTTACATGTGGCACCAGTGAGGGGAGAAAACCAAACCTGGCAGAGAACGCAGTCCTACTACTATTTCTAGCCCTTGTTAATTTGGTTGCCTGGGTGCCTAATTCTCCTACGCACACACAATTTGTGCTGTTCGGGGTACAAACAGTCAGTTATACAGCTCAGCTGTTTAACAATATTATGTTCAAATTTGATATACCCCTGAGATGGACACAGGTCACCTAACAATTCTGTAAATTTTAATTTCAGCCTAAAACACCGTTTCACTTCACAACCTGCAAAGGAATAAAACTCACTAAATATTACAAACACAGTAAGATGTCATGTGGTGGAAACTACAACCCATGACCGCACTGTCAAACCTGACGTCATGTGGCGATATTCGTTTTCATCTCTATATTAACCCAAGTTTTATCCAACTACTGGAACATTAACATAGGATTCAAAATTTACTGCTGATTCTCTGATTTTACCATTTTCCGAGAAGAAATTTATTAAACAACCTGACTAGAGCTCTTAAAAACTGAAGACGTCCAACCTGATTTGTACTTTATTAGTGAGTTGGATCCTGTATCTCCTGGAAATCAATAGAGCATTAACTCCAATGAACGCAGTGACATGCACATGGGCCAAACCTTAGAAGGCTGAGCTCTCATTACTTTCTAAAACATGCACATCTCAATAAGGCAGCTGAGGAAAGTGTTTTTAGAAATCATGTTTGAGAGGAGTACTTTAGCACTTAAGTATTTCCAAGTAAGCGGAAATACTTATATGCATGTTTTCGAGAAGTCTAGAGATACTGATTTACAAGAACTTAAGCTCCTCAAGTTTCAGTTCTTCTCAACAGGAAAACTTCCAGTAAGGTCATCCTGTATAGAAAATGCAATTTGTTACCTTAAAATATTCATAGGATATTTGAAAGTGTGAATGAAAAAGCCCCAATCAAGACCACTGTGTGAAATACTGAACATCAGATCCTGGCATGATTCTGCATACCAGGTACCCTAGAGTAGGTACAACAAAATAAATTTTCTACAAAAAGAAATACTTTAACACAAAGTATATTTATTCTAGTTCAGATGCCAGAGGGAAAAAATGTGCCTGTTTGTTATACTAAAAAGAATGAACTATGGAATGATAAAACATCATCTCATAACTATCGGGGCTCAAGTGCAATTCCCAGGCCAAATTAAACCTTCAGCTTTATTGTGAAGCTGCCTGAAAAAGAACACTGCAGGTAATGCTTCAACTTGATTCGAGCAGTCAGTCACGTGTTTCAGGTTACAAAATGATTTCACCCACGTAACTTCTGTTGTTTTAGTGGCTGCCGGGGGTGCTATGCTGCCAAGCCATACACACACGTGTCCCCATCCCCGTCTCTGGTGTCTGTTTGCAGCGGGAGATCTGGCGGCAGGAGAGGCATGCTCAAAGGACAGGGAGGTGGTTAAGGGGAGAGCGGGTTTACAGGTGCTGCGAGCCCTCAGCAGCTGACTTCTGAACAGTGAGAGACATCCTTGCCTATCTAATGGCAGGGGATATTTCTTCATCCCTGAATACAGCTGTCAGTATCCTGAGCAAAGAAAAACGGTACACCAACCTGGGAATATGAGGGGACTCTGTACTGGCAGAAGGAAGTAAGTGAGGAAGGTGAGTACCCGATATCCTGTCTCCAGCTGCCACCAGATGTGGATGCTCTGGAGGCAAGTGAATAGTATAAAATAATTAATCATAATCCCAGAAGTCAACTTAAGCACCAAGAAAAAACGGTCTTCCTGACCCAAGAGAAAACCTGCCACATTCTGAAGCATGACATTTTATTATCAACTTGTCCAAGGCAGCAACATGTGCTACAATACACAGAAAGCACTACAAATAATCCTGTTTTCTCAGTTGAGGGAAGAATGTAGGTGAACAGAGAACAGTCATTCCCTCTTCTACATGCACTGGAAATGTCCTCCACCAAACCAAACCAAAGCGCATCTTTGAGAAGGAAACCCCATCTCACTTTAAACACTCCCAGCAGCAGCAGCAAATCCATTACAATGCTTTATTTCCCTCATTGCTACTTGTAATTTCAAGGTACAACACACCTAACAAGCTCCCAGACACCAGATGTCTCAGTAGGGTCAAGTAAGTATCATGTATTTTCCTTACACATACAAGCGATATATACAGGCATCATTGCCCCTCTCAGTCTCTTTCGAGCTGAATAAACTCTGTACACCCTATATCCTGAAGCTTGGTTTCCAAACCCTGGATGACTTTTGTCACTGTGCGTTTACTAATACTTCACATCCTTCCTCACGTGTGAGCAGCAAAACCAGACACAGAATTCCTGTGTTCTTACTAATGCCACGTACTTTCCTATTTCTGTGCGATATTTATATTGCTATACAGCCAAAGACTGCACTTCAGTCACAGCATTACAATGAAAACTCCTGTTGAGATGATTCTCTGCACAAATTCTTAAGCCTTCTTTCAAATTACCAGTTCGAAGACAGTCTCCTATCCTGCTGGTGTAACTGCATTCTTGGTTCCTTTGTATCTAGCTCCATGAAAAATGCCTTCTGCTGGACGCAAACTATTTTAAAAAGTGATATTTTTTTAAGAGTATGCCGTACAAATAACTAATTCCACACGCGCACAAAACTGCATGTAATCTGTTGGTAACGATGAGATATCATCACAAAAACTGCGAATATAACAATATTAAACAGCCTTACACCAAGATCCAGCCCCCAGGGAACCCTGCAAGAAACAGCTGCGCTCCCATAGAAGAAAGGCACGCCTAAGTTCCTCTCTAAACTAAGAAAGATTTATGAAGCAACTTTGCCAATGTTTGTGGTATTTATTCCACAGTGACTCCATGGCACAATTGTTTTAAACTCACACTTCACTGCAGAGTTAATAGATATATCGGGGACACAATATAGGGTGAGTCTGCTACAATAGAACAGTTGATGAATAGCTTAGGAATTCGGGAGATGTGGTTTTTTACAATTCAGAACGCTGGGAAGCAATTTGCTCTAGTTCTACTGTAAATTGGTCTTTAACAATTGTTAAGTCATTCTGAAAGATTCTAAACAAGTGAGCCCTGGCTTGTCATTTATTTCAGAGGCTCCGTTTTAAAGTTTTCAAATTTTCAGCCAGGAAAACAACAATGGATAATGTGAGTAAGGAAAAGCATTCATACAATTAACCAAAGAGTTTTAGGTTCAATTCTCTATTTAAAAAAAAATAAAATCAGAAACAACTAGGTGCCAATTAGTCAACTGGGTAGCCTATCAATTAATAATATAATTCAGCAGCATATTTCCATGTACTTAAAGATATACATATTATTGATGAAGCTTGTAGCATCGCCTATTAGGCAATTGCTGAATACTTCCAACGCAAGATGCTGCTTCCAGCTGCTTGTAACTTGGCCAGACTTTGACTGTTTGGGTTGAAATTTTCCAAGTTGAATGTCTGCCTCAGGCTAAATTTTGTTCCATGTGTTGTAGCGGTTGCCTCTGAGGGAGGGGTGCAGAAAGAGGTAGACTGCAATTAGAAGAACTCAGCCAAAATACTTCAGCTGTTTTCAGAAGAAGACCAACGAAAATGTTGTCTTTCAATGTTAATAGAAATCTCTGGCAAACTTGGAAGGCTGTAGCGCCCTTCCAGCTCTTGGTGACAGATTTGAAATCTGACATGAGGGCTGGAGCTGCGATGTTGGAGGTGTCCCTTTTGCTGCCCCCATGAAAAATCCACCTGCATTTAGTCAAATGTCCAAAGATTAATTGCACTTTGTGCATTTTCAGTAGGTATTTGCTAGGCCATGTCCACATTCTTCTCAAATGCTCAGGTGACACAGGCCATCCCCACACCAATAAGCAACTTCTCCGCCAGTACCTGTGCAGTACAGGGCTGCAGCTCAAATAACCATGCTCCAAGCCTGGAAATGGCAGTAGGCTCCAGGCTTTCCGTGTAGGGGCTGGCAGAGGCCATGATGGTACCAGGTACTTGGGACAAGAGCAGAAGTCATGCTTCTCCTTGCCCTTTCCCTGCCCCATACTACGGGTCTTTGCAGCAACACAGACCATGGCCATGACCTACCACCACCAGTTATCCTCAACAGATTTCTCCAACAGCAGAGTCCCAGCCGTTACATTAGGAATCCAGCTGATGAAGGATGGTGGCACCAGTACGCTACCCTATCTGCTTTTTGGCTCTTTTCCTAAGGGGAAGAAAACCTAGGATATTACACCAAAAAAAATCAGTATTAAAAATGTGATTAACACAGCAAAATTTAGGAATTATTAGAACTAAATAGCCTATAGTAATTAAAACCATCTCCTAGTGCTTATATGCATGGAGGTCAATCTCTAATTGCAGCTGACCTGGTCACATTTTTTTCCCCATAGAATCTTTGCTATAATTAACACACACGTTCCTCTTTTTGCCCTTGTTCTCTAGAGCATCACACACACTTTCAAACCACAGAGGGAATTATTTCTATTCTCCCAGGTTCTTTTTATGGTTCTCATCACTACAGTAATCTGTAAGATAAAGGATACTGTTATCCATGGGTTTGTTTTTTTTAAAGATGGGAAACTAAGATATGAAAAGATTAGCGCAAAAAGCTACGGACACTGAGCGAGCAACTCTGACACTCAAAACCCGTATTTCTAACATGCTTAGACCTATGAAACATCTTCTGTATGTCAAGAGCAAACAGCTGTTGACTTTTGTTCCAGATGGACAAGGTCGGCATAACTGCACAGCAGATCCCAGGGACTCAGGCCAGGAACCCAGAAAAACCAACAGTCCATGTCCAAAAACCTTTATGCTTACGTGGAAATCCTACCCGAAAGGCAGAAGCTGCAAAATCCAATTCTCCAGCAGTCTCAGGCGTGAAACTGCCTCTCCCGCTGCGTATAATTGTCTGCCTCGTACACGTCACCTCTTCTGATGGCTACACCTTGGCAGATGCACCTCTGGTTCATCATCCAAGCTGGCCAGGGAGGACGGTGGCAGATCACGTCACGACAGACACCATCATCGCACACAGGTCCAATGCAGCCAGATGAGCCTGGCATTTTTACAACTCCTGAGCACTTTACTTTGCAAACTTACCAACAGGGTAAGGCTGGGCGGGGTGGAGAGGTAGTAAATGTATAGAATATAGAGTATATAGAGATCAGTTACATCCACTGGGTGGCAGGCATGTTTCGCGGGATCCAGATACGTGTGCATACAGAGGTATGCAAACGAAACCTCTTAAATACCGTGCTTGTTCCCTATCTCAGAGGCAGCAATTGAACAGACACGGTAAAAAAAAAAAAAAAAGAAATAAAACCCACAGAGCAAAGTTAACATATTCCGCCTTCATTTTAACACCAGCTTCTTGTCCTTGGCACTCAGGCGTTTAAACTGTCCTGGCACTTGACGGTCCGAGCTGTGTGGACACGCAGTGCTCCACGTCACTTCTGTAGGTGGGTGCCCTAACGCGAGGCGGCACGGACCACTCAAGAGACTTCAGAGAGTTTCTGCTGCACTAATTAATGCGTAAAGAGCAAGGCCTGCAGAGGCCGAGCCTTTAAACTCTTCCTTAATTTAACAAACTTAGTGGTGGGAATATTTTTTTTTTTACTAACAGCTGTAAATGCGTCCATGTGCATAAGCAGCTAAGTTTTAAAGTTCAGAGAAACGTAAAAAGCCAGTATTTGCCATGGATTTCCACTTAGCATCTAAGCAGAGCAGTTTCAAAATTTGCTTAAAAAGACAATTCTGGAGAAGAGGCCATCGACCAAGTTTCAACCCAGCGCATATTTTTATAACCAAGCTGTAAACTACATAAAAACTACACTTATAATGGAAATGCTGACAAATGCATAACTACTGCAGTTAGCTATGACAGTCTGACCACAAGCCCTCCTCCAGGAAAAAACAACATTTACAACCCCCTTTCCCCCCCCTACCCCGGTCTCCTTTTTAAGGCTCCTCGACAGCAAGCTGGGGCAGGGGGTGTGTGGTACGTACGGGTACCTCCGTTTTAGCCTTTTATTATGAATTTAAGCAACTCTTATTGCACTTATGTCCCACATGTTGAATGAGCCACCCCCTGGTTTTGCCACAAACAACCGGAGGGCCTCTTTAAACCCATGACTCACTCCGCAGGCCTCTCCTCCACCCTTGTGCTCGGCTACAGCTAAAAGGTTGCCAGCTGTAATCGGTGAATTAACAATATTTTTATTATTATTTGGGTTGGTTTGGGTTTTTTTTTCGCGGCATCGCCGGGAAATAACCCACACAGCGCTGTGTATGGGGTGGAATATAAACCCGGTATGTTTTGCCCCCCCCACCCCCCGGGCGGGGGGCAGCTGAGGAGGGTCTTCTCCAGCCCCGGTCACCCGGAGGGACGAACACCCCCCGCCCCAGGGCGGCAACGCGGCCCGGCCGGGGCCGACGTGTCAGCGGCGCCTATGTGAGAGCGCGTCCCCGTCCCGTCCCCCCCGCCTCCCGCCACCGGGGCGGCGCCGGCCATCGGCCCCG
>VUYV01000040.1:3834701-3883706 GCA_008711295.1 Anarhynchus alexandrinus
CACACACACACCCTTCCCCCCTTCTCCCCCGGCGGCACACGCGCTGCCCGAACTCCTCAGAAAGTTGGCAGGGGCGCCCGGCGGGACGGGGCGGCCGGTGGCCGCGCACTACCGCCCGCCCGGGGCCCGCCGCCGCCTCCCCACAGCCCCTTCGCACGCTCCCCCCTCCATACGCGCGCACACACACACTCCCTCTCGCCCCCGCACCTCCCGTCTCCCACAGCCGCGGCGGGGCACGAACAGCCCAGCACCAGGGTGCTGCCGGCGGCGGCGGGGCTCGAACCCGCGTCTCCGGGCGGCTCGCCCCCCGCAGGGGGAAGGGGGAAAGCCTCCCCGTGTCCCCCCCCGAGCAGTGGGGCTCACCGCAACCTACGGCGAGCGGGCGGCACTCACCGAGCGGTGGCGGCGGCTCCCTCGCCGAGCGGCTCCCCGCAGAGCGCTCGCCTCTCCCGGGGGCGGGGGAGGAGGAGTGGGCGAAGGGCGGGGGGGTGGGGGGGAGGAGAGCGCGGATTGAGCCCTCCCGGCTGCCGTCGCCTCGCTCCTTTGCCCCCGCCCCGGCCCGCCCCAAGCGGCGCGGCTGGCGGCGAGCGGAGAGGACCGGCGCGGCGCGGAGAAGCAGTGCTGCCGGGGAAGCGGCGATGTGAGTGCCCGGGGGCCGGGATGGAGCGGGCAGCGCCGACCGCGCTCAGCGCATAGTCTCCCCCCCTTCCCTACTCCCCTCCTGCGGGCTGGGGCTGGCAGGACCGGCAAGGCGGTGTGGGGGCGGCCGGGCCGGGCCCCGGTGCCCGCAGGCTGTGGGGAGGCCTCGGGCCGCCGGGCTGCGGCGGTGCCCCAGCTGGGACCGGCGACCCCCGCCTCGCTGACCGAGTTATTTCCCTCTCGCTCCGGGCCCTCTGCTCCCGTCCGTCCTGTCCGCCCCCCTCACGGTTGTTTGGTTGTTGTGTTGGTTTTTTTTTTTTNCCGCCGGCGGGGGACTCCCCGTCCCCAGCGGTGCGGCGGAGGGCGGCTGTCCCCGCGTCCCCCCGCCGCCCCCCGCCGCCCCCTTTGGCTCCTGTGGGCCTGGGTGAAGCCTGAGGAGGGGGGGGGGGAAAGCCGCCGTGCCTTGGTTTGGCTGCCCATCGCGACCTCTTTTAAGGCTTTAATTAGAAAGTTTTCCTTAATGCCTGACCACATTTTGGGGGGCGGGGGTAAAAATCCAAGCTTTGCTCTTTATTCAGTGGGAATGTTGTATGAATGGCATTTGGTCGTTTTTGTTANCAAAAAAAAAAAAAAAAAAAAAAAAAAAAAAAACCCAAAAAAAAACTCCAACAAATTTTGAACCTGACCAAAAATATCTTTTGGGGGAAGTGTTTGATGGTTAGGTTGTGTCAGCGTGTCTTGCAGGCTGGTACTACATACAGCAGTGTTCTTAATTTTAGTTACTGCTAAAATTATACCTGAACAGTTTCTTGACCCAATTTATGTTGCTGTTTTTTTCCTCTCTCTTCTAATTCTTATCATAGTCTTCCTGACATAGCCCATATCCTTCTTCTGCATCTACAGCAGCAGACCTCTGCTCACAGTAGATATCCCCAACTTCAGATACTTAACTTTTGAAGGCTGACTCAGGCAGTTTGCTTTAGGTTCTCTGTATAAGGAATAAATATGCACCTATGGAGTTCAATTTGCTTCTCAGATGCCTATTTAGGATGGAAAGAGTGGCGTTCAGGAGATGACAGTTTCCATCTATTGATGTGGAGAACTTGGACAACTTGATATCTCGCTTTTCAGACAACTGAAGTTGGAGGGAAATGAGCTCTGTTGACGCTCCATACGTGCAGAAGGCTGCCTGCCCTGATATTCTTGTGCATTCTTGTATATTGTTAAAAATATTTGTAGTGTTACATTTCAAGTTACATAATCCACAATTTAGAAAAGAGATCTTGCAAAGCAAATCCATGCCAAATGATCTTCAGCACCAAGACAGGTCAGACTGAGCAGCTTCTGCAGACTCTGCTCTCCACTCAGGTTGTCTTGCAAGATATTATGATTTGTTTGTTGTTCAGAGGGGGCTAATATAGTAATAAAAAGAAGCAGCCACTCAGGTTGTAAATTAGAATTTACAGAAGGATTGCAAAAAAATATAATTCACTTGAAGGTCAGAAGAACTAAACCCCCCAGAGAACTGTACTGTTTCATGTAGATGAAACTCCCATCCAGTACTACTCTGTAGGAGCCCACATATAGACATATATTCTGTGATATATTGGGAGGCCAACAAGCTAAGGTTAGGTAGGAGCACAGCCCCATGTACTCAGTGTGTCAGGGGTGCTGGTTTTTTGAGTCCTTATTTTTAAATACTATTTTTTAAAAAATAAAAATTAAGGGTATGCGTCTAAGAAGAGTTTTTAGAGTAGGATTAGTGCACTATGAATGAATAGGGTTGCTGTGAATTATTTGGGAGTGTGGGTCGTTAGGACTGTGACATCAGGACCTGCTTCATGGTACAAGAAAACCCTTTCCTTTTTGGCCTCCTTCCCTATCGATTTTAGCATTACATTCTTAGGTCTTACCAGTACTGGGATATTTGAATTAGAATTAGCTGTTCTGGAATGGCTTCCCACATGGAGGAGGATCTGTTGTGTAATATATGTGATTTTTTTCTTTCATTCTTTCTACTTCTTTCCATTACAGAACTATTATTTTTCTTTAGAAGTATACAGTATTCCCAAATAGAATTTATTAGTATTACCGAATACTGTCCTGTTGAGTGGCTGTTATAGAACAGCCATAATAGCTAATCTGAATTCATTTCCTTCTGTAGTCAGGAACTTGAATGTGTGTATTATTTCACACGCCTGTATTCAAGAAGATGATGCAGGCTGTTCACTACTCAAACCTGCAGAAAGCTGGAAGATAATAACTGTGTGTAAAGTCTTATAATTTGAACAGATATATCCCTGATACAAACTCCCCTGCATCCCTGCCAAATTTCAAGTCGGATGTTTTAGAATAGAGCTATTAAAAGCAAATGCTTCCAGATTTTGTTTACATGGCCAAATTATTTTCTTTCCTTGTGTTCAGAACCACCTGAAACAGTTGCTTGGGGTTTTTTTCCATTTTTTTTTTCTCCCCCTTTTAATTTCAGCCAGTATGTGGTAGGAACAAAAACCTCCAAAGGAACAAAACCAGTCTCAAAGTAAAGTTTGGCAAAGCTGTCTGAGCTGAAGATAGCTTTTTTATGAGGGTTTCTTAAGCTTCCCTATATAAGGAAGCCTGACTGCACCACCTGTTAAAACATTACTAATGCTGTAAGTTGTGAGGAGAAGCAGCTCGCAGGTTGATGATTTGGGTCCTGGACCGCAGTACTGCTGGAGTTACTCTTCAGGGTTACTTTTTGAACGTTGTCAACAGAACCTGTCCTTTTTGTGTATTCCCGTATGCGTGGTTCACATGCATTAGGAGTGCGTAACCTGGTCATTGCAGCCTAGGCTGTGTGATTCTCATGGATCAAGAAATAAATTATGCAAAGGAAAAATACCTGAAATTAGGAGTTTTCTCTGAGTTTAGACATGTTTCTATCTTTTGAGATGACAAATGTGGCAGGCGCTGTTAATGCAGAGTTGCTATTTGTTCTTCCCCATCTTCTCACTCCCTCTGAAGTTTTAAGTGAATTTCAGAAATCTGAAAATGGTTTTAAGACTTGCACTTTACAGCTGTTTGCTAGCAAAGTTTGTCATTTCATTAAAGTTTCAAGAAAAGTTTAATGTTCACTCCCTCTTTTTCCCTCCTTTAGTCCTCTGGACTGTTGCATGTTCTGCCCGTTTGACCAGTAGAAGTTGAAAGAAAATCACTTTTCTTTAGGAGACGCACATTTCTTGCAAGTTAGTACAGGATTTCCCAGTCTGGCTGAAAGTTTACAGCAGTGTGTCCAGAAGTTGCCCGCTACCCATCTGTATCGGCACTGCTGTGTGCCAAGTAGCAGGTTGCCAAGCTCACTTGCTCCGCCAGCTCTGGAAAATTGGGCTCTGAGCGGACTTTGCCAGAACCCTGCCCGGGAGGTAGAGCTTTGCAGTAAAACTTGCACACCTCTCGGGGTTGGTGTCACCAAGCTCCCGTTTGGATAGCCGTGCCTGGGTAAATGTGTCGAGAGCTGAGGTCTTCAGCCTGCAAACCTGGACAAGCCAGACTTGATGCACTCTGGACTGTCTCTTCGTTTTAGTGAAAGGAAGACATGGCGGTGGTGGTGGCTAGCTGGTCGGCTTTCTGGCCCTTAGTAGGTTGGCCCAGCTGTAAACAAGAATCAACCTTAACTTTACTGATCTAAGCGCAGGCAGAAGATAAGGACTCTTAAAAGCCATACCGTTTTGACTGCAATGACTTTTTAAAATAACTATGTTTCCCTTGATTTGTACACAATTATTCAAGTATAAAACACTTCTGTACCAAGCCTGTATTTGGCAGATTAATAAAAATAGTCACATACTGGAACATTGTCATTGATCTGGGTTAACTTTCAGGCTTGTGACCAGAGCCTGTGAAGCACTTGTAGCATCTCACTGAAGTTGGGTCTCGCCCTAGTTGCTGCTCCTTTCCAAACTCTCCTCTTTGCTTTGTTCTCATTGCAGCACCGTTTGTGCTTTGCAGGCTCCATCGTTGTTCAATGGCAGATGTTAGTCACTGGATATTTCAGCTGAGCTTGTTCTTTTATTGAGTGTTATGAACTCAAGTCGAAAATCTTTAAGAGAATTACTCAGCATATAAGACTCCTCATGCTCATAAGTCGCAGAATTGGGACCATAATTTACACAATTAACTTCATTAATCATGAAATGCAGGATTTAAGGTTCCCAGGATATCAGGTCTTCTGCACAGAGTATCATTTACTCTTATTTTATATGTAACAGCAGAGAGCCAGCTCTAATCTTTATCAAAACCAATAAGAGGTGGAGACAAAAGGCTTCTGTCGTCAAGACCTGGATTTGTATTTAAGCCCCAGGTGTGCCCTCAGGTTCTCCAGCACGATTACTCTCTGTGTAGCTACCGAGGTTTGCGACAGATGTGATGTTCAGTAGTGTTTAGGAAAGAAATCGGTGGAAAATACAGCTGTGAAAATACAGCTTGTCACACTCTCAGGTCTTGACTTTTGGTGTGTGCAGCTGTACAGTCTTAATTTTAGCACTTGCACTCGATTCTGTTAAAGAGAAAGAGCCAGCCCCGTTAGGTTAAACTTGGAAATACGCAGATGTTCTTGCACCTCCGAAACAAGCAGTGAGGCTTTTTGACAATTTATGTGTTTTCTGTCAGAATTGGTCCACTGCCTTAGGAAGGTTAACACAGCTTTTAGCTGGAAATTTATCTTAGATGATTTCGAAGGATTTAGAGACAATTTAGGAGCTATAGCTCAAATAGGAAAGAGGGCCTCGAGGTATTTCCGAGCTCTGAATTTCTCCCTCCCACTCAGCTGTTTTTCCAGCCAGAGTGTTCGATTTCCTAGGCTTTGGCCCTAGGACGTTTTGATATATAAATCTCAAAAGCCTTTTAATTAAATGTGTGACTAAGTAATCACCCAGTTTTAAAGTACACCATTTAGGGATGAGCGGATTTCTGTTTAAATCGGGGGAAGCCCAGCTGCTTCTTTCTAGCTTTCCAGAAAATTGCTTGAAAAGCTGCACGTTGCTAACACAGTATTGGTTATAGATTGATATATTTTTGCAGAGGATATCCTCGTACCTACGCTTTTAAATAATCATAGCCTCTTAGAAATTGTATTTTTACATTAAGCACTGGTATTTTGATATCTCATTAAATTTTGAAGAGTTGATTTCATCAGGTCTGTTTCTGTCATGAAAGATCTGCTTGCAGGTATCGAAAGGTTTAAGGGTGCTCTCGTTGTGCATGGAAGAAGTTTTGTGTTCATGGAATAAAAATGTCAGGAAATATTTTCCTTGAACTCTGTACATTGATCTTCAGACGGAAGGCAAAGATACACTTTTTGGACTGACATTTTTTTAATGTTCTCTGTGTAATCTTGGATTGGTTTTGGTTTTGCCCCTCCTTCTTTTTTGTTTTAACTTAAAAATGTAGAAATCTGTTGCTGGAATGTGTTCTGTTGAACCAAAGTGTTGCATCTGTTGCTGCAAGCCAACAAGAAATGGAATTATTTCTGTGCAAGCCAACAAGAAATGGAATTATTTCTGCACAAGCCTCATGTGGCATTAGAAAGCTGGTTTTGATAAAGAAACAGCCATTGGAGGGGTTGTTTGTTTTATTGTTAAATACTTTTATGTATTAACTTTTAAGCTCTGAAGTGTTTTACTCAAGTTTCTTCACACATATGCAACTTATCTAAATTGCATGGTTCAGAAATACTCACACTGAAACATCCAAACAATTTACTGCTGTGTCTGTGACCCCCCAGGTCAGAATCTGTTCTAGGATTCCCCACAGTAGCTCAGTTGTCCAGAACTGCACCTTTGTGTTGCAAAGCTCACTGTGTACAATATCCAAAGTAGACTTCGACAATAAGTCTAAAGTTTTACACTTAGAAACATTTATTATATGCATTTTTATGAAAAATAGTGCAAGTTGCACTTTTCTGACAGTTCTGTGTTTAATTAGAGTATCTAGAGCTGCTTGTTTATATCTGTCTTGTATTTCTGGTTCTTACAGCATCGCCTCCATTGTAAAAAATTTGCGATCTTCAAGGGTCACATGGGCACAATCCCAATACTGAACTGTGCTTTATGGGGGACAGTAGTCAATATAGCTACTCTTGCTTGCTCCCCATACTTTGTTTACAAAAAAAAAAGAAAAACAAAAAAAAAAGAAAAACAAACCCTTAGCACTTTATGACCCAAAGAAGACTAAATTTAGTTTCTGAAGAGATAGATAGATATATATAAAAAAACCTGTGGCTGTGATTATTGTTTCAAATTATACATCTTTTATTTTTTTCTCTCCCCAGGGCCGATTACTGGAAATCTCAGCCAAAAAAATTCTGCGATTACTGCAAGTGCTGGATAGCAGACAACAGACCTGTACGATGGTCTACCATACAATGTCAATGATTCTGAAATACTAGGAATTTGAATTATAGGCTCTTAACATAATTTTTTATACTAATCTCTTGATGCATGAAATTTGTGGTTTTAAAATGCCTTTGTAATACTTGTGATATTTAAAATATATTACATGAGAGCCAGATACTGCATACAAGATGGTGTGTACTGTTTTACTCGGCAGTACAGATAAGAACTGAAATATCTGACCCTGTTTTTTCTTCAGGTTCTGTAACTTAACATTTGATCTGTCTTGAAACTTTGTCCATGCCCGTTCCTAGCCTTGGTATGCGAGTGGAAAGCAAAGCCTGGCATATATGCTGTTTATATCTGGTAGACCTGGTACAGCCAGCATTTAAAGCAGGTTTCTTTCATTTCACACAGCCCACAGAAATATCACTGGGTTACAGAAAGGTGTTTCTGACTTGCAGATGCCTTTTGGAGACTAATAGACCCATCAGTTTCTCACTTAGAAATAAATTTTGCATTCCTGACTCGATGCCAGGGGTAGTCCTGGAACTGAGCTTCATCTGGTTTATGATTAGATAGATACCTGCAGTTCAGAATGACAAGTGTGAGCTAATTGGTTTAGGTTTCTTCTTGTAGTCAGTGAAGAGAAATACACATTAAAGGGGGGGATTTAGCTAACTTGTATCTCATTTAACTGTCTTCAAATGAGATGAATCGTCCCCCTGGATGTGCGTCCTCTGCACATTGGTTTGTGCAAAGAAATTCTAGGGTTACAATGACAGTCTTAGGCACCTAACATTTGAACACCTAAATAAGGTCGGATTTTTTTTGTGAGAACCGCATGAGGACTTCTACTGTTGTACCTGTAGAGCTGCTGATTTCCTTGCAGTTCCTGCTGGCTTCAGTCTTTCTGGCAGCTTTTTGGCTTGCAGATTGTTCTGTTGTCCTCAGTTACCCAACTCTCCCACCTTGCCTTTTCCTCTCTCAGATTTGTGGACCTGCAGACAAGTTTAAGTTCATGGGATATTTGTGGAGTGCAGCATAATCTAATTAAGGGCCATAGCTAATATTTAGAACTCTAAGTAAGCCATATGGTTATTAAAAGTTTGCATGAAAACAGAGAGAGTAAAAAAAAATAATCAAGGGATGACACTTAGAAGGATAGCATGGAGAGGCAGCCCAGATTACCTGTTAATTGCCTCTAATCTGTGTGCTGAACCGTATTATTTGAAAAAATTTAGATCTTATAAATACAGACTATGAAATTTTATCATGCCATTTTGAAATTTTATGATGCCATTTTGGAGCGTTACTGATTTTTCATCATTTCTATGTTCAGTGTTTCTCAGTGTTCCTGAATTCCTATAGCCATTTTATAGCTGTAATGTTTGCTGTAAGTGTTTTCAGAACAGGTTACATTTAGGCTTGTCCAACTAAGTTTAGTCTAACTAGATTTTAACTAACTAAAATTAACTATGTTGAAATTGTGTAATACATATTATTTTTCTTGGCTTTTTTCTCGCTTCTAAGAGCATTGATTTTCATGAAAGAGGAAAGAATCATAAAGAAAATGTGGCAAAAAGAATTAGTGAGGTAACTGAAATATCTTATTTGCACAAATACTTATTTTTAATCTCTTTCATTATCAGACTTGTTTTATTTATTCTCTTGGGTTTTTTTGTTTTGTTTTAGATTAAAAAGAAAAGCTTGGAAAAAGCAAAAGAAGAAGAAAACATGTCAAAAGAATTTGCAGCAATGGAGGAGGCTGCAATGAAAGCATATCAAGAGGACTTGAAAAGGCTTGGAATTAAGCCAGGTAGTTCATATAGCTGCCAAAGGATTAGAGACAGAATTGAAAGAATATTGAGTAGGAATGTTTTTTTCTTAAATTAGGTTTTAGGAACGTGAGAACAGGCCTCCAGGACTGTGTTTACTCATAAAACACCCCCCCCCCCCAAAAAAAAAAATACCAAAAAACCAACAAGTAGTTTGCAGATTGCCAGTAGTAGAAGTTGCAGTACAGAATATTTTTAGCTACGGTGTCCTGTGGTCAATGGAACAATCTGATTTGGAGTAGAAAAATAAAACAATGTGATAACAAAACATAGGCTGTAGTTGGTGCTTTGAATCAGCAGTGCAGCTTCCCTTAGTTAATTTTATGTTTCGCTTTTGCCAGTTGGAGACAAAAGTCCTTATTGAGTAGGAGAGGTTTGGTAGCCACTGGTGTCAAACAGTGGAGATGAGAATCTCCTATTCGGCTTGCAGTTCAGCAAGTGCCTTTGTTCTGTCCATGTGAAGACATATTATCCTTGAAAAAAAAGTTTGCTCTTTGAAGCTCCTGTAGAAGCTATCTTTTTCATAACTCTTAGTTTCTTTTTTGTTGTTGTTTAGTTAAAGCTTATTGGTCCTTACAGTTTTTCTCTTTATGTTACTCATCCTTGGATATTTGGACTCTCTTATGACTCTATAGTATTGCTACAATGCAAGATTCTTTGAATATAATCTTTTAAGCTTACCTGCAAGGACTGTAATGCTAATGAGTGAAAGTACTCATAAGAACAACATTTCCTATTTGCTGTTGCTAAAAAGCAACTAATATTTAAGATCAGATTATTACTCTTTTTTTGAAAGAGTATTATTTTCATTAAGATGATGTAGGTCCCAGTTCGACACAGAGTAAACCACAGAGTAACACAGTGGAAACTAAAGGAAAGAAAGAAAAGAAAGAGAAGAAGGAAAAGAAGGAAAAGAAAGAAAAGAAAAAAAAGACACCTCAGGATACCTCAATGCCACAAAAAAATGAAACGAAGGAGTGGGTGCAAGGATTTTCTCCTGAAGGCTATACATACTACTACAACACAAAAACAGGAGGTAAAAACTAGTGAGAAGCAAATGCAGATATTGTTATTGAATATAAATGAGGAAAGACTACCTGCATTTCTTTACTCCTCTGCTCTCTCAGTAGTAAGCTGATTATTAAAATGTGAACGAGTAGATGGAGTTTTGATATTTAACATTCAAGGCTTAGGCGTCCAGAACTTCAGACTGGTTTTGCTGTTTGTTAATAATGTGAGAATGCGGTAATTCCAGTTTCTGGAAAAGTTTAGCCTTTCAGCGGTTAAGTATACAAAAGATAACTGTGTTCTTCCTAAAGAAGCTTTCTTATAAGGAATGTGAACTAAATTGATTCTACTCAAGTAAATAGGAGCTGGTATTGATTGCTATCTGATTGTTTCTTTCCACGTTTACAGGATTTATCTAACTGACTGACTTCTGTTGAGGAGCTATGTGTTATGATCTACTTTAGAGCATAAAAGCAGCCTTTTTTTAATTAGACTTAATGAGACTATTACAAACTGTTTCTTATAAATTTAAGGATTGGCGTTTGTATTTACTATAGCGTTTCCTCATACAAGATAACTTCCAAAAGGTAAAAATCTTGTCTGTTTAGTTTCCTCTGGCCTATGCTACCATTTAAAAAACAAACACCTTTTTTTGTACCAAAATTCCAGTATCTGTGCATCAGCCATAGTTTAATAGTATGGAAGGTGGTTAGTCTCAGTGAAAACAACTATAATAATTATGATACTTTGGTTTATTGTTCATATCATGGTTTGATCAAGGATGATTTATATTCCAATAAGGTGTATCTATATTACTTGTTTGTATGTGTGCACACATTGGTGTCATACCCTTGAGATCTGTTTTTTCTAAATATTATTAAACATAAACAGGATTTAATGATGAGTGAAATATGTTTTTGCTTTTTAAGAATCACAGTGGGAGAAACCTAAAGGATTCCAAGGCAACTCTCAAAATTCACAAACGGTAATCAAATGCTGTTATTCATACTTTTCTTCGTCCTTGTAAACACGTATCAGAAATAAGCTAAGCAATTTGCAAGTCTTCTGATTGCAAAAGATAAATTGTTTGCTCTTAGTAAACTTAGGAAAACATAGTTTGACCATATAGAATGTTTTGTGATATACTTGATGAAAACTCAAATTTTGCTATACAAATCTTTTTTTGGCTAATTTCTTTATCAAGGGAAGAGAAGTGATAGTAGTGATTGTGTTTTTACTGAATATGTTTTTTTGATGCTTCAGCGCATAAAATTGAAAGCTTTTGAGAAATTCTGAATAAATTCTGTTTAACCTTTTGTGAATGAAATGTGATTTAAAAAATTAAAACTTACACATTTGAAGTAGTTAAGACTCCTTTATCTAGGAAACATTAAGATTGCATTGTCAGATAGTAAAAAAAAAAGTGCCTATTTTTTGTGTTTGCATTAGGATACAGATACGTGATAATTTGTCTTTTTGGAACCCATGTGCAAGCAACCTTTTAGAATATTACTTCATTTTCATTATTTAAGGCACTTGCCAAATAGTCCAAAGAGAGAAAGAGTTCTTATTACTGTTAATGGGCTTTCCCGTGATACTTACCACTCCAGGATTTTTGTGCTTCACAACATTAAAAGTAGGATTTTTACAACACTCCCATGAAGTGATGTTACATTTCCCCATTTTCAAGATAGATGTCATAGGTACAGTATGATTTAAAGTCAGTGTTGTTTGCTAATGTTGGTTTTATGTTAGAGATCAAAAAAGCCTGGCTTTTTCAGAGTGCTTGACGTTCTGTAGCTCTATATTGTCACATTTGAGAAGGCAGCTTACACTTGGTATTGAGTTACTTACAGTCAGAGGAGAAAATGGTTATAATTGTGTATGTTTTTAGGCAATTGAATCCATTCACAAAATGTACATGAAGTTTTATCTGTATTCCATCTCTTGTTAAGGCAGTGTTTTATCTTTAAAATGGAGGCTTTTTCCATGCAGTGTTCATTCCCAAGAGACTGCACACTTCGTGTCAGAGCTGCCCATCACATGCTACTCTGACTTTCTGATTCCTTTATCCTGTGGTTTTGCACAACTTGTTAACGAGCACTTCAACTTTATCTTTTCAGTCAAGGCCTAGCTTTGCAGTATTTATAAGCCAGTCTTACTGTAGCCTTCCACTGAAAGAGGTGGTCCCTGTGACTGACCTTGTCTGGTCCTCGGTGCATATTTGCCCTGGCAGTGAACTAGTTCAGGGAGTGAAGACATCAGAGTTTAGGTTAATGCTTTGTAGGCTTATGTCCTTGCATCAGCTCTTTCGGTAATCGGAGAAATGCCGGTGCGGGGGAGCAGATGGAGGAGAGAAGGAGCTGCCTTCTTGGCAACAATTTGAAGTTAGCTCATCTCAGCTCTATCATAAACGCACACGTTCAGCCTCGGATATCTTTCTAATGCCACATGGCTGTATTTTGCCATTCCTCCCTCACCCTGCTTGGTGACTCTGTGGTGTCTTGAGTTATTTTTGTTATTGCTAAAAACAAGCATTTGATTGCTCCCTTATTTAGTCTGAGCTAAAGATACTGGGAACATTCCAGATCTCTAACAAGGACTCACACTGCCCAGAAATTAAACGGCATGTTTGCAATATGTAGCCCAAGTGGGTTTCATAGGCCCTCCTTGTTTTTATAGCACGTTGACTTGCTGCTCAGACTTAGTAAGAGGTGGAAAGAACAGAGTAATGAAAAGGCATGTTGAAGACTACCTACAATTTCAGTTAGATTGACATCACACACGTTAGCATTTGTGTATTAGGATACTCAGTGTGCCTAATGTCAAATATCTGCTGAAAACCTCTAAGAACCAGGTCTAAAATTTTCTGGATCTAACTCTTAACAAAAAGGATAGGTTGTACTTAAGACTAGTCTTTTGTCCTCTTTCCACCTACATAAAATAAATTTTCCTTTTGCTTCTTTTGTTGAAACTAGCACACTGAAACTTTTGAGAGCAAAACCTTGAGGAAACTTGCTTACTGAAGTCTTTCTTGTTTTTTGCCTGCTCTGAACCTACTGATATATTTTTTCTGTTTCACATATAGCTTTCTACAGAGCAGGTGTGAGAATGTTAACTCCTGATTTTGTTGTGTTTTTGAAGAGAAAAAAAAAAACCACAAAGTTTTAATATAGTGTTAAGCAAATGCATAGGTATGTGTGTGCAGAAGCCTATCTAGGGGTGTGTGTGTTTATGTGTACACACAGAGACATTTATTACTGCAAAAATCATGTATGGTAAAGCTGCATAAAAGTTCTGCCCAGTACAGGGGAATGGGCAGTATTAATACTTAAGGAGCAGTGAGATAGTGTATGTGTAAGCGTTGATGGAAATCAGGTTCTTAAGGAAGATGTTAAGTCACATGTAATGACTGATTATCTAGCTGTGGCTGATTCTGCAAAACATCTTTATTTTAATTACACATCCGCAAAGACATACCAGCAACTTTTGCTGCATGTATTTATTAATTAGTAGGGAAAAACAGTGCTTTGTTGAAATTGGTGTTTTGCTAAATAAGTAAATTCATGGCATGCATTCGTGCAAAATTTGCTTCTTCAATATTTTTGGTGAAGGTCTATAGAAGTTTTGGGTTTGTTTGCTTATGTTTAATTTGTGATAGTATTTATTGATACTGTTTTTCTGTAGCCCTCACAAAACTGAGTCTTCCAGAGAAATTTTTTCTTGGTCTCTACTTAAGACAATGACAAAAACAGGAAATGTCAACTTCAGGTGTGAATACTCTGGAAAATAAAAAGCATGGCCTTTTATGACTTTTATCATAATTTGAACTGTATGGCAACCTTTACTATACTGCCTCATACTAATTATCCACTGTTTGAAAAAGTTGTCTATGTGCATTTGTGGTACATTAAGTTAAGCAATTCAATCTCATTTGAGTCAAAGGGAATACTTTCTAACAACTTTAGGGGTTCAAGTTTTAAAACAGTAAAATTATCATGAACAAAAAATACTCAAGGGTTGAATAGCCTTCTAAGTGATGTTTTGGCTGATTCTTAAAGCTGTCTTTTTTAATTAGCTCCTGTATGTTTTTCTCAGGCAGCAGAGTGGGTAGAAGGTGTTACTGAAGATGGTCATACCTATTACTATAACACACAAACAGGAGGTAAGAGCTTGTTTTCCAGTTAAACTCTATTTCAAAGAGAAGGTTTTCAGAGCAGCATTTTATTTTGCAAATAACTGCATTTTAAGGCCATTACTAAGTTTTGTATTTTTAAGCTATTACCTTAGTTGAAATACACTTGATGCTTATGTCAATGCTGGCTTTGTAGTTGTATTGTCAGTATGTATGCATTTGTGCTTCATAGGTTTTTTTTAGACATTCAACTTATAACTCTAAAATATGAGTCCTTCTTTTCTACATATATATTGAAATTATTGTTTGGAAACCAGAAAGGGGCAGGATTTTTTTTTTTTTGAGAGGTATATAGAACTGAGTAAGAATATCCTAAACTTTTCCTCTTGCTGACATAGCATTGATAAGAGAGTCCAGAAGCTTACCTCCTACTTCTTTTCCCCGTTTTTTTTCCCTACATGGGGAACTTTGTGGTAACTCCCCCAGAACAGGCATCTGTTTTCTAAATCTGTTTGAATAATTTTAAGGGCAATGATGCCTCTCTGGAGAGCAAGTGATTTTATGTTGGCTATGAGTTTTCCTTCTGTTGTTGGGTATGAAGTAGCATTTCTGATGATGCCAAGAACAGGGAAAAAAAAAACAAAAAACTTTTCAGTTTTTCAGCATGCCACTCCCCTGCTCAAATGATTTGCAATTTTTTTTTAAAGGGAAATTAGATGCTTGTTATGTTTAAACATTGCCTTCCTAAGTTCAGGTACATTTTATGCCTTTGGTTGTATTGCTTTTTGAAGTTCTTCATGGACACGTGACACTCGTGAGGAATGCTTTTGTAATCATCATATTTAGTATAATTTTGACTTGTGAGATTTTGAAGCAATCCCTTACTTTTATATAGCTGTGTCTTGGAAATGGTTGAAAATTATTTGTCAGTTCTGTTTAATGCTAATCCCATCCTCTGAAGACAAGACAAATTGTTAACCAAGGGGACTGATTTGTAGTGTCTCATCTCAGGCATATAACTTAGGAGGACGGTATCTCAAGGCTTAGCTCCTGCTACGACTCGTGCTTTGAGACACTGCACCTTACTCCAGTGGCTATATGTGACACCCAGGAAAGGGAACTTTCTCAACTACTGGTCTAAAGCTACGTGACAGCAGTACCCTTAAGAGACTGTTTTGTTCATTCAAAGCTACTCATTGCCAGTTTCTTACACCTTTACTTCTTCAAGATACATCTAGAAGCATACCTGTTAAATGTTGTTTTCAGTTAGGGATTTCTTTGGAACAGATAAAATAATTGGAAAAACGGTAGTTTTGTTACATTTGAAAGCTGAAATAAAATTACAGATTGAAAGTTGGTGTACTTTTGCCTTATCGTTACTAAAAGCGTTACTTTAAGACCATTGAGTCAACTTTTATTTAAATATTCCCTCTCAATATATTTGCTGGAATACTACCTTCTCATTGAAAATGAGGTCATATCCTGTAGATACTTTAATATCTTTTCAGAATAATGTTTTTACTTCCTTGTTTACTTGACAGCTCTTTAATTAGAGACCTAATGTTACCAAGCCAAGTAGTACAGGGAAGATGTTTTATCTGCCCAGAGAGCTGAGGTTCACAGTTACCATTCCTTACCTCATCCTTTCTTTGTAATCAATGGACAACTCAAATCAAATAGGCACCTCTAGAGGGCAATTTGTCTGTCCTGTGTTAGGATGAGAAGGACCACAGCCTTGTGGACCACAGTTCGCTGTGCATGCTATTTTTCTGAAGCACCGATTACAACAGGCTTTATCAACAGTGAACTCAGCTGTCATGACAGTATCTCTGCTGTGAAGTGAAATGTTATCTTTCTGATTATGTTTATTAAAACAAACATACCGAACAAAGGCAAAAGCCTTGTGCTAAATTATTTGCCATATTTTTGTATAAGGCAGTACTGCTTCCGAAAGGTAATGTTGTCAAAGCAGTAACAGGTCAGAATTAGAAACATAAATAACGTGGTTATTCAAATATCTTGGACAGTATCCACGTGGGAGAAACCGGCTGGTTTCGTTTCGTCTTCAAATGAGAAGAGTCAACGTGACAAGCATTCAGAAGAGCTTGCAGAAACAGATTCCAAAGCATCTGATTCAGACTCAGAAGATAGTGAAAGCGAAGCACAGAGTTCAGAAACAAATTTCAAGGTAAGTTCTCTCTTCAGATTTATTTTACATACAGTATTAATTTTCTAGCGTAAGATGATTTATCTTTTATATCCTGTGATAAACTGTACTCATTGTAATGAGGATGAACCGTATGACTGGAAGCAGAAGTTTGCATAGTAAAATTAATCCATTCAGTTATTTGGCCCATTACTGTCACTGTTGCAGAACAGAAAGCATGATCTTTCCTTCAGTCCACCAGAAGTAGATTGAATTCTGCAAGAAACATGATGTTCTGTGAGAAAGGTCACTGTCATCTCTCTGAAATAATTGACAAAATGATTTGGATTTCAGCGTGAGCACATGACTTCTAACCTTCATTGGTACATGTGACTGCCAAGAGACCTTCAGGGAATGCCTTTGACTGAAAATGACATAGTTGTAGTTTCCTTATTAATTGAGAAAAACATTGGCAGCACATAGTACAAAATGGGTATCAATTATATATTTTTGTCTTCAGATTTAAAATTTAAGATAAAAGGTGTGATTATGGCTCTGGTTGGGTCAGATGTTTTTTCTGAAACTGGTAGTTCAGAACAGGCAGAGGCAGTTTAAATATAAAATGTATTTATAGACAGGTGTTAAGTCTAAAATACATATTTTTGTATCACAGTGCATCATTATAAACTACTAGGTATTAGCTGTGAAGTGTGTGTATGTGCATGCATAGAAAGCTGTATGTGAATTTTTGCCTTTTTTTTAATATGCTAAGCTTTGTTTTTAAGTAAGTTTGTATTGGCTACTTCTTACTAACTTCAGCCTTGATGGATGGGATTTTCCAACTTTAACTTTTGTTAACATTTAATATTTTTTTCAACTCTATGCGATAAAAGCTCAAGGAGAGAAATTTAAAGATTTTATTACAATATGAGTTTATTGTTCCAAGTTACTCTTGGTTGAAAAGTATGAATAGTACATAATAGTAAACAAAAGATGTAAAATAAAGCTACATTGTGTTTTTATTTAGGCATTTTTGCTTAAGGTGGGTTTTTTCCTCTTTAGAGGAAAGGAGATAATGGTGAAGAATCAGAGGAAGGGAAAAAGCCTTCCAAAGCTAAAAAGTTGAGTCCTTATGGGAGATGGCGAGAAGTTAAGCCAGAAGAAACAGTTGATAAAGAGGAGAGTACATCACCTTCCCAAGAAACATCCAGTGATGCACCTAACAAGACCAACCCTTATGGAAAATGGAAAGCAATTAAGGGAGAAGGAGAAGAAGAAGAAGAAGAGGAAACATGGTGAGGATTTTTTTACTGTAGTTATTCTCATGATATTTGTTTCCAAAATACTTGTTTTCAGAACTGAAGCTTTTTCTTTTGAATTCTGGCAGAATTAGCACAGCAGTGATTGGAAACATAGCCCAAATACAATTCTTTCCTTGGTGATTATTTTAAGTAATACCTCTCCATGGTGGATAGTGGTGGTGTTTTGGTTTTAGTGTAGAAGTTCACCATGAGTACAAAGTAAATTAAAGTGATTTAAAGAATCATTGTTATCCATGATATTTCTCAGAGGCTAAATATCAACTATTTAAATGTAGTTACTCTAAGCTTATGTTCCTGAATGTCGTCTCCTTCAACAATTTCATTCAGCTGCCTCGGGAGCTCTTGGGACTGTTTTTTCAACTGCTTCCAGCCTTGGAACAGCATAGGCAGCTTTCTCAGGGCCTCTAGCTTCCAGGCTGAATTCTGTTTCTTTCTGATGAGTGATTAGTTGGGCTAACTCTGCCTGGAGTTCAAGATCTGTCTTGATCTTCTAGGGCCAGCAGCAACCTGATCTTGATTGTACTGGGTTAGCATTGCTTTGAATTCCTTCCCTGTGGGATCAATAGTTGCTGACATAATAAGTATGGTTTTTTAGACTCCGAGCAATTTGTACCTAAGCCCAGTGTGTTTGGCTGAGTTACTTTCACAAGCAGTGAATTATTTCTCACTTTGTGGAGTTGTACTGCCTCTAAACTGTTCACTTGAAAGACACAGCTTAAAAGACACTTCAAATTTTGTGTCTTACTTTCACCCCGTATTGCAGTAAAAGGCTTCTGGTTGAACTGTTTTTCTTGTTCCCTAATTTCCCTTATTTCAAAACAAAGTTAAACAAAAACAAAACTAAATCCATTACAACCTTTTCTGCTATCACTATGGGTAAGTCCTGAAGGCTCTTGTAATATGGTGGGAGACCTTTCTGTAATGATTTAAATAAGGAGATAAAAGACAAAACGTTAGGCCAGTTTTAAATCTGGAAGCTGTCTCTCTCTCCCATGTCCAACCAATGTACTGCAGATGTTTTCATGACATGCATCTGAGGAGAAGGGGGTTTTTTGTTTTGTTTTACTGCATAATGCCTGAGATGTCTCATTTTCTTGTGAAGCACACTGTCTTTTATGGCCAGTTTCTTGTTATGGGGCTCTCTAGGAGTCTGGAAAAATTTGGTTTGGGAGAGTGAAATCAGTCTTTTCCCTCTTACTCACCCCATTCTTCAGCATTTTAGTTCTAAATTATTCAGCAGATACGGTTTTGACACTGTTTGAACTAAATTAAGCACTGATACACTTCCTTGGAGATGATAATGTCACTTGATCAGTTCATGTAACACCTCCTGTATTTGGACCAGCTCCTTGACTCCAGAGCTGATAAATTCTTTCAGGTTTTTGGAAAGCATTGTCCAATAAAAATTGCTTTCACCTACTGAACCTAATATATATATATAAAATATATATATAAACACACAGACTTGATATATACATACACACATTTAAATGAGACATGCATTTGTTCTCTATTTACTTTAAATTGAGACTAGGCACAGTGCCAACCACTTCAATGAAGTTTACATTTTAGGGATACTGCAACAGTTGGATTTTCTTGACTTGCCATCATTCTTATGGCTCTTTTTTGGGTGCTTGAGCTGATCCGTGTCTTCCTTGAAGCATAGGATGTGAAACTAGGTATAGTATACGAGCTGACATCAGGCTAACACTCAGTAGTACTGAAAGATTTCTTGTATGGATTGGCCAGGAGTACAAGTTGTATCTCTTTGTGGTAGTGTTATGCTGGTATGATTCCTGATGGACTTGTGATTTAGATCATTTTCTGCGAACCGTTCAGTTGTTCTCCATCATAGGTTTATGCCACAGCTTATTCTTGTAGAACAAAGTGTTTTGCTGTTGCCCTCCTAAAACCGACTGGTCATTTTTAGACGATGACTTTGATTTGTTCATATCAGTATTAGCTGTGGTCCTGTCCTCCAGAGCTGCTTCCCCAGCTTGGGGTCACTGGCTGATTTTGTAAGCCTGTTCTCTGTTCTGTCACGCACACCCTAAAGGACGGACACCTGCAGAAAACTACTCAATAGCATTTTGGCAATGAACCATTGCTAATTACTCACTAACAACTGTCTTTCAACATTCTTAGATTTACACACTGCAGTCCTGTTGTCTTTTACAGGACTGTTTACATGATGAGTGTTTGGGCCATGGTATAAGCTCTGTAGAGAACAGGGTCTTAGTTTTTTACTTTTCAAACCGGTCCACGCAGAAGAAACAAAGAATATGATTTTTTTTCTTGATCCCTGTCATGATGGTGATCTTAGCTAGAAAAATGTAGCTCAAAGCTGCTTTGACAACTAAATACGGACATTTGACAATCAAATATGGAGTACTGTGTCCAGCTCTGGAGCCCTCAGCACAAGAAAGACATGGACCTGTTTGAGCAGGTCCAGAGGAGGGCCCCAAAAATGGTCAGAGGGCTGGACGACCTCTCCTATGAAGACAGGCTGAGAGAGTTGGGGTTGTTCAGCCTGGAGAAGAAAAGGCTCCGGGGAGACCTTATTGCAGCCTTTCAGTACCTAAAAGGGGCTTGTAAGAAAGGTGGCAACAAACTTTTTAGCAGGGCCTGTTGTGATAGGACAAGGGGTAATTGTTTTAAATTAAAAGAGGGTAGATTTAGACTAGATATAAGGAGTAAATTTTTTACAAGGGAAGAGGTGAGGCACTGGAACAGGTTGCTCAGAGAGGTGGTAGATGCCCCATTCCTGGAAACATTCAAGGCCAGGTTGGATGGGGCTCTGAGCAATCTGATGTAGTTGAAGATGTCCCTGCCCATGGCAGGGGGGTTGGAACTAGATAACCTTTAAAGGTACCTTCCAATCCAAACTATTCTATCATTTTGTGTTACTGCCTGCAGTACACCATGTTGTTTTCTCCATGCAGATTAACCCTTTTATGTTTTCTTCTCTTCTCTCAGTGAAAAAGTGGACCTGGAGCTTCCTAGTACAGAGAGTGACAATCTACCACCTCCAGTGCTAGAGGTTCCAGAAGATGCGACAATGATATTTAAAGAGAAGACAGTCACCTCTCTTGGAGATGTGACAGAAGGGGTGCCAACATTTAAAAAGAGGAAATTTGAAAATGGAAAATCTAGAAACTTAAGACAAAGACTAAGTGATCAGTAATACTTAACAAATCATTTTAGATTCTGTTTAAGCTAGAGTGAATCAAAAGTTCAATATTTTAAACAGGCTTTTATAAAGAAAATGTTGGATAGAAATTAAGGATTTATAGGTATTAAAACGTGTGTGAGTTGTAATATTTTTTTATTTTATTTTGACGTGATTGATTTTGGAATGGAAGTTTGTGTTATATTACTTATGCAATATTGTAAATACATTTATTTTTTATTTTAACCATGCCATCTAAGTTTGATTTGCTCTATGTATGCTGTTTTAAATACATTGTGTAAGGTTTTTTACTCCTTTTCTAAGTATGAGAGAATATAGTAATCCTTAATCTGGCAAAAATGATGCAGACCTTTTATTTTTTTTCAGAGGAACTGGATCAATGGCATGTACTAGAGAGTAAAATCGTCCCCCAAGATTATTTATGTGGATTAGTTTCCTAATTAATGAGTAAAAATATTGTCCTTACTAACCTTCATCTAATCGCTTGCAAAAGAGTATGTGGTGAGAGTGCCAACGTTTTGAATAGACCTTTTGAAAGCTGTTTTTAGAGGAGTTAGTCACATCAGTTATTTCAAATAACATTCTGAAAGAAATTATTTGTGTACATGCACGATAAATGTATTAAACCTCTGCAGAAGATTTAACCCTGATGAATTTTAACTTTTAACAACAGCACCAGAGCCACCCCTGTTAGAGTAGATATTTGTGGTGTTTTCCTCTTGTATTTTGCTCTATTGTTGTCTCTACTTGAATGTTTCTTTCTTTTTACGTATCAAGTTTTCTTTTTTTGGTCTTGTTTGCTTTTTGTCTCTTTCCCTGTAAAAAAACTAACTGCCTGATATTTTCATGAAAAAATATTCCGCATACCTGGCCCTGCTACAGCGTACAGCACCCTTTTTGAGGCTGATGCATTTTGTCTGTTGATAAGAGGAGCGCATTGAATAGTTTCAGTGTTCGCTAAGCTGAGAGCGGCTAAGTGTATTGAAGCTTCATTGTTCTCAGTACCATAGGAGAGGAAAACAAAAGATGGATAAGTAGAGCTGACAGCTGTACTGTCCAAGATGGCTTGGACATTTTCTTAAGGATTGTAGATTTGATTTCTTCGCTTGGTGGGATTGGTCTGCGTTTAGCATCATCAAGGTGCATTGGCTGCATAAGAATACAGCTGCGCTCATTGCTTCTCTAGGCATCAAACAGTGGACTATAAAGGTTCACATCAAGAATCCATTAAAAAAATATGTCTCCATTTCTAAAGCTCGCGGTGTTTTGTTCAGGAGAGTCTCAGTCAAAAACAGAGGGTGCAATTGAGACAGTTGTCAGAGTCCAGCTACAGCAAAACAGAGTTGGCAACTGCTGAGCTTGAACTTCATTGAGAAGACGACTGTCATCTGTCAGATCAGCAGAGAAAGGAGTGCAAGACAGGGAATCTGGCATATCATGTATTACAAAGGAAGCTGAAGTCCTTTTTCTCTTCTGCGACATTTTCTTTGTGTGTAGAAGAGAACTAAATATTGTATTTAATCCATGTGTTCCTTTGGCTTCCTCAGGGTTGTTGTATTTCTTCTGATGTTTGTTTTGAGAAATGTGGAAGTTTCCTGTAATATCTAGCCCTGGATTGTCATTTAGAGATGCAATATACGGGCTGGATGCTCTCACAGTCATAGATGCAGGAGTGTGTAACGTGTACTCCACATGAAGGACCTCACACGCAAGGTGAGAACAGAAATGCCTTTTCTATGAGGAGAGGTTGTCAGGTTTCTTAAAAAGCAGATTTTTCAGGTTTTGTTCTTGCTCTTATTTGAACATTATTCCAGCAGAGGGGAGCCTGCTCTAACTTGAAGCCTCCATGTGTTTGTAACCAGTTTACACCCATTTCCTCCCAACTAACACAAGTATCGCCCTTCAGCTAAGTAGCTTTTCTTCCTCTTGCATCCATCGCATCTTTTCTGAATCACATAAAGCGTCCTTGTGTGACAGGACCTTCAGTGCTCTACCAGCACTTCTCTTCATCCATTCCAGCCTGAGTTTGCCTGGGCTCTGTGTTCAAGGAAGATTAAGGCCACGCGTGATGTCACTAATACTTCCTTAGCGTATTGGAAATAACTTCTGATACGTCCCTGAACCACATTTGCCTTTCACATGACTGCATCATGCTGTCTGCTGTGGCTGCCCTGTGATTTACCAGTACAACTGGCTCTTTCTGCTCCTCTGCCATCGCCAACTGCTGAGTTAACAGCTGATCGTGCTTTCCTTTCAAGCACAATTTTTTTTTCTTGTGAATTTGTTTTGTACTGCTGTACTCGTCCTGCTTCTGTTGCTCCAAGCCTAAAGTATATTCATTTCTTTATGATCTCCGTAAGATTATTGTACTGTTTATTAGTACAGTTTTATACAGTGGTATCGTTTTCTTGTAGGCTCCACTTTTAATATCCTCTGAGGAGGATGTCTTTCCTCTTTTAGTGAGTGCATCTTTCTTTAAAAATGTTTTGTCACATTGAAGTGGTTATAGGCAGTGATTTAAGATACCTGTAACTAAATTGCTTGAGCAGGTGTTTAAAAACATCTGAATATAAGCATTTAAAACTTGTTTCCTTGAGGAGCTGCTGTTAGTTTTAATATGAACCAAAGATCTTTGTCAAGTACTGTGTTTAACAGACAGACTAAACAAGTATTTATGTTAGGAAAAAGGAGTAAATGTTTTCTTTGTTCACTGCTAGTAAAGTTGGTTTAAGTACCGTACACTTGCTTTTGCTGATGTGACTTCTAAAGTCTGCATTTTACAAAGAAATACAGCGCTTCACTCCCCACTACCTCTAAAAGCCAATTTGAGGAGAGACCAGTTTATTCTTTGTCCCCAAGTGTAAATTATAATAAGGGCCATCTGAATCAAATTTGATATATCCAAAGCCACTACTTAATTTTTGCACCATGTTGTCATTAGATTTCCTTATTGTGTATCTAAACCAAATGTTTTCTCTTCTGTTAAAAAAAAAAATGCTGTCTTTTGTGAGATTTAAGGCAGACACTGCTTTTCCAGGACATCTGTTCTGCACAGACCTCGCTCCCTTCTGTGCCATCTCCCTGCAAAATCTTCTGCATTTGGAATTTGCCGTAGGAATCCTCTAGGTATTACCACAGTTACTCATCTGCTAATCCTTCCTTGGGCTGCACTGGCTTTTGACAAAGGAATGTTCATTCCTTTTACTGTTTCAGAAGAACAGTGTTTTCAGAAGAAGAGTGTTTTGTTTTCTGACTAACTTATTTTCTGTGATGCAACACGTTTGTATCTGCTTGCCTGCTTTTATTGCAAGCTCCTTGAGTGAAGACTACATCCTTGGTTTTACAGGCGGTCATAGACATTATTAGCGATATGGGAAGGAGAGTTGGAGAGAAAGGGGGAGTCATTGCAATTTCTGATGATGATTTTTTTTGTGTGATTTTTCAGCAAGTCAATTCACTGCTCTGTATTTTTTCTTCCTTGCCTCATCTTTTACCTGTCTTATCTGTTTAGAAAGAGCTTTGCAGTACAGGACGCTTATCTTTGGTGCGCGTGTTTTTACAGTAGGGCCTGCCTGAAGTTGGTGATGCTTTTAGAAGCAAACATATTGCATTTACTAAAAGAGAAAATTCTTTTGTTGGGTATTTGTTATGCCAGGAGCTGTGCAGAGACCTGCTCAATTTGACTCAGGTTACAGAATAATCCTTGTTCCTAAGCCAAATTTTAATCCCTCACCTGGGAATTCATAGCTTGAAATCCAGACTTTCCCAATAGGGTGATGTTTGGTTTTTGTTTGACCCTCGTAGACGAAATCTGCACCATCATCCAATCCCAATATTCAGATTTAGAAGGTTGGAGGGCTGGTCATGACATGGATCTGAGTTAAATTGACTAACCTGTGCATGTATAAAAACATTTTTCCTTCCCTCCCCCTGAAAAAGATGTTATTTCAGTGCATATTTTCGCATCTCAGAAAGGGAGTAAAAAACTATTTCATGCTGCTTGGTTTCCTTGATTTGCTTTTTTGAGTTTTGCCTCCCCTTTTTTAGTGATTTTCTTATTATTGACGTCTTCCTCAAACCGTCTTCCTCCAGCATTCCTATATATGCAAATCTACATATCACCACTGTGCCACATTTCTAGTGTCCACTGTCACCTTCTCCCCTGCTCTGCCGAGATCTTCGGAAAGCTTCAGGTTGTCTTGTGTAGGTCACCATGTCTCCAGATCCCAGCTTACGCCGGGCGCTCCTGCTGTCTGTTTGCATCATGCCCTGAAGAAGTACAACCTTACCTATTTTCAAATAACACGCAAGCTATTTCAAGACTGACTATGTGTGCTCTTTTGATTTCCTCGATAATGTGTTTTCCTGAGACAGATTTCATTCCATTCCTGCTACGGGGTTTGCAGCCCTTAAATCCTTTCGCTTGTTGGCACAAAAGCTGTCTGTATACCTTCTGCTATCTGCCGCAGCAACCCTTTGGTCCTGTTTTGTCAGCCATACCTCTTCAGTCTCTCTTGTATCTACCTCTTAAGTCCTCTCACCTTCTACCTGCTAAATTATTTAACCTAGAAATCATGTTAACCGTTTGTGTGATTAACAAATCTAGCTTTGTGCAATGTTTCGGGATATAGCTTGAAAAAAAGATTTCTGTACAAAGCAAAAAGTGTTGCAAATAATAAGCTGAAAAAGGCTAAATTTGCCCAAGAGGTTTCCCAGAGAATGTCAACAAATATTTCATTTATAAAAGCAGAAATAGCCTATGTTAAAAACCAGCAGACAGCATTATACAGACTGTGGGCTGAAGGCAGGGGATTTTAATGGCTTAACTGAAGATACAGTGAAGAACAGTGGGGTGATTGAAAAGCGTTTGTTTTAGTTTATAATTATTGTCTGCAAAGTTAAACAGCTGGTTTCTCTTTAGCAGCTTCTCAGTTGCAATTACAAAATATCGCAAGATCTTGAAGTGGAGTTTATATGAAAATACCAAATAAAGCTTTCATTTGAACAATCTATATTACTGTTGTTCATCTATTCACGGGGTTTAGGACAACCTGAGAGATTTATGGGTGTGTGTTCTGTTAAAAATGGGGCCAGGGTAAATACAAACCAAAATAGGTATGGAAATATGGAAATGCTTCTTAAAAGAAACACTTTTATTTTGTGGTCACCAGTGTCACATCTGGGTGCCTCCCAGTAGCGCATTAAGCAGTTACTGGAAGTTGTTTTATTCTGTGCATCAATTATGAGTAACAAATGACCTGGGTTAAAATTGTTAATTTAAAAATTCCTAACAGAGTTCAGGTAAGGTATGTTGTAGTTACTATTTAGTAAAATTCAGAATATAGCTGAATATATAAACTTTATGATGGTAACATTGTGATTCAGTAGTCTCTAAAGACACACACTTTTAAAAGTTGGGGAATGCATGTGAGTTATTTCATAACATTTCTTTTAGTGAAAAAAAATCTTTTTGTCAATGTGATCTTTTGGCAACCTTTTCACAGAAAGTGAAAAAACTCTTCAGCTATACTAAGCAGCTAGAAAAACTTCAGTTACGATCCAGGCAAACAGCTCTGCCAGACGAGGAAATATGTTTCGTTGCTAACAGCGTTTGGTTATTTCTTCCTTTTAGCTACACGAGAACAAGCAGCTTGCTGCTTAAAGTGAATAAATTCATCCGTAGTTCCAGGATTTCAGAGGCATTCCCTTATGCATTCTGTCAATGGTTAAATGAAAGGAATGGAGATGAGGTGCCAGAGCTGTTCTTCGTATGCAAAGAGTGAGCAGAGGGCTACTTCCAGGCTCAGTTTTTGTCTGGCTTCTGTCTTTGTTGCTGCTTGAGACCTCAGCAGAGAAATGAAGAAGATCCGGGAACTACGTTTCACGTCCATCAGCAAGAGCTGAAGAGAGGTGAAGCTGCCACCTTGCACCAGCTGCAGCATCCCATCCACGCGTAAGGTCTCGGTTAGGCACAGGGATGATTGTGAGGGGAAGCCAGGCGGATAGGTGGTATTTTGTTCTGTTTGCTGTAACACTGTTTGACGACAGAATAGGAAGCTGCAGGAGAAGGCTGGTCCCACCGGATGAACCTGCTCTCTTGCTCTGCTCTCCCACGACCACTTGTGCTGTCCTGAGGGGGCTTGGCTGCCTTCCAAGGAGCCACTTTCCTTTTCCTCCCTCTGCTTTGCTGTCGTGATTTTTCCTCTGAGGGGTTTCACAGCTGAAAGTCAGGGTTGCTTGTAGGAACTGAAAACACCAAATTGTGCGTATTCCATCCTGAAAATGCCCCAGAGATGGCATCATTATACCCCACATCCCTCCCATGAGGACAAGTGCCAGCCCGCAGCCAAACCCTATCACAATCTCTCAGCTCTTACATCCCACAGAAAGACATTGGGGTGGAAGAACTTAGAATAAAATATGGCTTCAAATAATATTTTGTAAGTTAGGAGAAAGCATTGCTTCAAATAATGCTTTGTCAATGAGGAGGAGCAAATATATCTGGTTTTAGTAAAAGAGAGCGCCGCAGGCAATGACCTCCTGTAGAAGCAGGACTGCTCTGTAACAAAGCCTCTGTCCCAGCTGAGCAAAGCAGTATTTTGCTGTGATATACAGGCACGAGCAACTGCAGGATAAGCTTAATAAGACAAAGATCCTTCAGAATGCACCGGCCCAGGCTGGGAGAAGGGATTTAGCTGCTACATTTCAATGCCTACCTTGGGGACACCCAAAATTTAGTAGTAGAGGGGAGCTGCCTTCTGCTTTCCCCTTTCTCATGACTGGACAAAAGCATCAACAACAAAGAAAGGCTGCAGAAAATTAATTAACTTGGTGGCAAATATCCCGAAGGGCCTGCAGTCAAAACATGAGCATCTTTCTTCCAGCACACGTAAGCGAAGCTCATTTTTTAAAAGTGTTTCAATAGTTTTTCATAGTAAAGAATCACAGGCATTAACTAAGCCTAGAAGTACAATCTGACCATTTAAAAGGCGTACTTTGCAAGAAGTTTCTAAGATTGTTCAAGGTACATAATTAACAAAATAAATTGGCTTGCATCACGAAAGTGAGCATGGTAATTGGATAAGCACGTTAACTGGGTACTCTCCAGTTGCAGCTGATCGTATTAGTTATTGCCGTTCTGTCAACACTGCGTAAGTACAACCTGAGTACCTTCCTGGAGGTCTTTCTTTTCTGAACTGCTTACTGCAAGTAGTCAAAGTTCAAGTGTGGAAATGGCTCTAAGTCACATGGTAATATGTTTCCTGATTGACTTACAGAGCTATAAATTAAGAAAAAAAACAAAACAACAACAAAAAAACCCAAAAGAAAACAAAAAAACACCACCAACCAAAAGCTTTTGTAATTAAAGTGCTGGAAGCAAGTCAAAAATTGTCAGGCAAAGCTTGCTGATAAGAATGTGCAAACACACAAAAAAAAAATGAAAAAAAAAATTATCCAGAATTGAGAAACTGACTATAGTTTTCCTGCTTTCTTCCTGGTACAAATTCTTTCTTAATATAGCTGAATAAAGTTAAAACTGTTGTTTGTTATATATGCAGTAGTAAAAACTACATAATTTAGAAGAACTCAGTTTTGAAATAATTTTTTTTTCTTAAAATAACTGACATTTTCTCAGTCTGGTATCATTCGTGATTACAAAATAAGTGTGCAAATATAAATCAACCACAAGGCGCAATTTAAATCGTAACAATGAATTGATTCTTCACATGCAAAAGATCGTGCAGAGCAGCTTTCTAGTGTAACCTGGGAAGAGTGGGATAAAAAGAGAACGCCGTGATCCAGCAAGTCAACCCAGTTCAGCAGATTTTTGTGTAACGTTAACCACGTGAGTGTTCCTGAATTGCTGCCTACGACCACTGCCTGCCTACACCCGTGTGACCCTCAGCACACTGCGCAACATGCGCTTTGGTGAAAACATGAATACGAGTCCTATTAAAGCCAAGTGTGCTCTGTAGGTATCTGGACCGCCCTCAGAGACAGGCACACGCTCCCAAAGACATCAAGGCAGAAACTGAATTCCAGAGCTACCCGATTTGCTGAAAATATGCTGTCAACTTGTTTTCTCTGCCAAGAAGCAGGGAGCTGCCTGTTATCACTGCTAAACTCCTTCCAGAATCTCATCAACTTCATTTGAAACTAGAACACTTACTTTTACACTCCATGGCAGCGTGTGGTGCAGACCCACCCTAAGCTGACCCAAGAATGGCTGGGAGAAAGCTGACAAGCTCCTCTCTTATGATTCTGGTCACTTGCCTGACATCATTCCCTTTGCTTTTGCATATTCACCCTAAAAAAAAGAGCATTGTAATACAGAGTTATCTTTAAGGGACCACATTTAGGAAGCTTACCCAACCAATGGATAAAAATAGGTATTATTCAATAGGCCAGATTCAAGACTCTATTAGGGGAGCTTAGGTTCTTCCACCTGGAGAGGAACATCTCCCACCCCCAAACCAAAATGTGCACTATGTGGTATTTCTTCTGCTCCATCACCGTGATTCTGTATCTTTCCAGCTGAATCATGTCAAGAGAAAGACGGGCTTAAGAAAGCCACGCTGCCAAGACAGAAAGTATGTGCACACAATACTCCAAGCTTGTTCTTTCTCACTAGGGCTGCTGTAATAAATTCAACCCATTTGCAACCAAAATATAAAAAAAAAGAGTAGTATCACACACTGAAAAACAGAGGCATGGATTTTAATCCATCATCTAACAAATGCATCCATTTTATTTTGCTACAGAACACAACATTTCTGCTTTAACTCCACACAAGGTCTTCAGCAGCCTCCTCCTTCTAAAGCCTTCAAATTTTCTAGATATTCGGTGACAGCCTCTATCTCTGCAAACTCCAGTAGTCTGTTGATTAGCTTATCCAGTGCTTCTTTCCCACTTAAAATTTCCTATTAAAAAAAAAAAAAAACAACATACAAAAGCATTACTGATTGCACATCAGTATTATTCTGAAATGCTGACTACTCAAATGAGGAGCTCCTGGAATGCACTTTGCCGGGAGTCTTATCTGAGCGCATCCACTCGCTCATCTCTGCAGTTCCCCCCGTGAAAGCAACACGGCATGGTGAGCAGCCCCAGGACTTCTGCTGGCTGCCTGTGAAAAGCACATTGATTCCGGCAGCAACAAAAGGAGCTATTGGTGCCTTCCTGCCATGCTTTCATGTAACCCATGGGTTTACATGAAAATCCCCCAGCAAGAATAATCAAGGATCGAAGAACCTAGTTCAAATACTCTTGTTCGTGCCAAGAACTATTCTGTTTTGCAAGCAAAGCTTAACTAACTTTTGTGAGGCAGTTGACTGTTTCAGTTTCACTCCAGAAAAGTAACAAGTTCCAAACACTAAGTAACAAAAGTAATTTTTATGCAGTCATGGAACTTCTTCCCATTCTCCTCCACCATGGTATTCATGTACCTATTCCCCGCTGCATTAAATATGAACCATTCCACATTCTGTGTTCTCTGAAGTTACCCAGGACATCTGTGGGCACAGCTCAAAAATGCAACGGCACTTATAGTAAATTGGACACCTAAGCCAAAATATCGAAGGGTCACCCTAAACCTTGTCCTAAAACTCAAAACATTTTCATAAATTTCATACAGAAAAATGCATTACTAGGTATTTGTTTCCCTGTAAAAAAAAAAACAAACCAACATTCAAGACATGTAGAGATGTATTCAGAAATAAGACACCAGGTAATCTTAAAATGAAAGCATTCAGTTTCAGGATTTTTTAACTGTGGCTTGTGAGGTAACCATAAAAAAAGTTTTTCTCCTTCTTCACTCTGTCATTAGAAGGAGGAGGAAAGATTGGCTTAATGAAAAAAAAAAGTCCTTCGTGTCAGGTTTTTCTTTTGGATGTACTAAGCTGCAAGAACCTCAGATGTCACTTGCCCAGTTTGGCCAAGGGACTCGGGGAGTTCACCGAGGACTACATGCTACATCATTTTTCACTTATATGGTAGGAGAAAAATCGACAGAGAAGTAGGCCAGTGAGTTATACCCTGTGCCAGTCATCTTTAACACTACCCCACAAGGCAGGAAAGTTTAAGCTTTCTAAATCTACAATATTCTGTCAGTGCACAACTGACTATCTGTTTTCCTCATACATGCTAAATTGTTTTCACAAGGTTTAACTTTTCTCCATATGGTACACATAAGCATCTAAGTTTTAAAACTCTCATAAGAAACCGTCACCTTGATATTGCGTGCATCATACGAGATCCTGTGGTCAGTGACTCTGTCCTGGGTGAAGTTGTAAGTACGAATTCTCTCTGACTGGGCTCTTGTTCCCAACTGCAGTGACAGAAAAAAACAAATTCTACTATATTCTGTTTTAAAAAAAAATCAACTACTGCTCTAAAACAGAATAAACTTTAATGGATCAGCCTGTTTCACCTACAAACCTAGTGGTCATTGACAGCATTTTTTTTTAATATTGTGGCATTACTCAACTGTATTATTTGTGATTTTGCAGACCAAGTTTTTACATCCTCCAGTACACTTCTGTTCCAGCTCTGCAGCTTGAAGAACTACATAACTCTCAAAAGCCATGTAAGGCAAGAGTTATGTCTATACGTGTCCTTAGTTCAAAAATGTGTGTTTTTCATTTTTTGGGGGTTGTAGCTCCCACAAAAGATCATGAGAGTGGGCACCATTAACAAAAGAGGCAGCTCAGTCAACCTGTGGCAAAGCAGTTCCACTAATGCTTGGCTGTAAGAAATTAGCACTGAAAGAGGATTGAGACTACGAAGAGTAGTCCTCTAGTGGTAAAGCACAAGACTGCAAGTAATTCTAAAAGTTTTAAAACAGAAATCCAAATGTAGCATTGTTGTGTGGTTAAATGCTTTATTAAAATGGAGAATTAAATGCTAAAAACTGCTTAGGGAAATGGGTGTCTCCTTCAATGGGCTTTTTTAAAAATTTCATTTGCACCCACATGTATATTTCAAAACAAGGAATTTATTGAATATATTCTGAAACATCAAGAAAGGTAATTTACTTTTGCCAGGGTTTCTGTAGTATTTATATAAATGTACAGCTAAGTCCCTTATCCAGCTTTGAAGACTCTCAGGCTGAAATTAATAATAAAAGCTAAATAGCTCGCTGCTTACGATGACCAAGTCAATAATCTGCAGGAACAATACATTTAAATGCAACCTGAAATTAGTGATTAAACAGCTAAGAAGGAAACTCTCAAGTACTGAATAATTTTGTAATTCTGAAGTATTTTTATTCCTGTTGATCACTGTTGAAGTTTGTACCACAAATGTGAAAATACTTAAAGAATTGGAAAAGAGTGATAGCACATTTCAAGAGAAAAGCACACTCTGCAGCATAACTTGAGGTAACTCACTTATGGAAGTTGCTTCTTCCATAAAAGGTTACCTAAACCATAGCAAATAAACTTACCCAACTGTGAAATAGCAGGATTGTTTATATACTTGTTTCTTTCAAAACCTCTGTATGATCTTATCAAACACTTCGCTTTAGACACAGATTAAAGTACAATTCTGAGAACTTCTGATCCCAGTTTTCACCGAATCATAAAATGGTTTGGGTTGGAAGGGACCTTAAAGATCATCTAATTCCAACCCCTCTGCCATGGGCAGGGACACCTTCCACTAGACCAGGTTGCTCAAATCCCCATCCAGCCTGGCCTTGAACATTTCCAGGGATGGGGTGTCCACAACTTCCCTGGGCAACCTGGGAATTTCACCACCCTCATAGTGAAAAACTTCTTCCTAATATCTATTCTAAATCTACCCTCTTCCAGTTTGAAGCCATTCCCCCTCATCCGTTTTCATGGAGATCAATGCATCAATACATGATGTTGAGTGTTGCCTTTTGGATAATTCCAGCTACAGTCTTTGGACTCTTTTCTTTCCAGCTACAGCTGATGTTTCTTTTTCATTGTCTGAGAAGTCCACACCAGTGTTGAACTGGGATAAGTAAAAAACAGCCTTACCATTTCAAAGCAGACTTACCATCTTAATACAAAAGATTCTCCTCTGTAAGCACACCTGGATAGACATACACGCTCACTTGCTCTGTCACTGTCACTCAAAAAGACCAGAAACAAATCTACAACATAGCACCCTCTCCAAATTTCAGCAACCACATGTTCTCACCTGCAGTTTTCTGGCACTCTGCTCTTGACTTAGTTGTTTTTCAATGACCTGCTGGTACAGCTTAGCTCTCAGTGTCCGCAGAGCTATGTCCTTGTTCAAAAGCTGCGATCTCTCCTGCTGGCACTCAACTGCTAGTCCTTTACATAGAGATGCAAGAGAGCTCAGATCAAAAACCCATTATAACAAAGAACAAACAAGCTAAATTAATTCTAACACATTAGGAAAATGAAGCCTTCCAGAGCGCTGGTTTGCAGGGCCTTTCAGCTGTAGGATAAAAAGTCATTTTAAGAGACTGGCCAGAACCATTAGGATGTTTTTAAACTTTTCACAGCTGCACCAGGGGCTTTGTTCAGTGCTACAGAAAAGCCAGGGATATTTTAAAATTTCATGAAGCAAACAAGTTTCTGACATTGCCTCCAGAAAACAAGTTCACTCCAATTAGCTATAATACGTTAAAAATGTCATTTTCATGGTCTACAGAAGCATGTTTACAACAATGCAACACAAGTTTTTCAAGTCTTAGTCTAGTTAAGCTCTTGGAGACTGGAAAATTCAATATTGTAGCAGAGCAGGGTGTCTAAACAACACTGGAGAGCCTTGAACTTAATTATGAATAATGAAATAGAGTAAAATAAAGGTCTTTAAAAGAAATTTAGTATTTATTTTTACTTCTCATTTGATTTCTGAAATAAAAAGGCATATAGGAAACAGCTGTTTTCAGGTCACTACTGGAATTTCCTGTGCCTAAAGAGATTCTGCATCTGGACAGATAGCAGCTCGCTGAATTTCAATACAAACAAATACTGACAAGGACAGAATGGTCCAGTATATACACTACATTCCCATTAGTATACTTTTTCCTTCCTATTCAATCTATGATAGCATTATCTAGTACCGAATGAAAATCTCAAGTCTCCTTTTTTCTTGGTCTTGTAACTACACAGGCTGCAGGTAGGCAAAGTGCACCCTCGATTGCCAATGGCCATTACTCCTGAAGGTACAGAGCACACAGCATGAATTATTTACATCTTCCATCCCATCCCTGTCACCCTCCATTTGTTCTTTCATCCTTCAAAGGCAGTCTAGTCGTTAAACACTCCCTCTGAAGACAAAACTGACATAATAGCAAGGTGCTGACCATTGTGCAACTGGGACATACCACTTTTCTCACACGTTGCCTTGCTGTAAGAGAGGCAGAACAAGAAGGGGTTACTTCCTTTTTCTGGTATAAGGTCTAACTCTGCAATCTCCCTCTAAGAGACAACTTGCAGGATCACAAGCTTTCTCTTCAGGATACAGATTTAGGGTCATTAGAATGAATACAGATTTAGGGTCATTAGAATTACGAAATACAGCCAGACTTACCTGTGGGAAGGTGTACAATTCTCACAGCGCTATCTGTTTTGTTAACATGTTGCCCTCCTGCTCCTTTGGCCCTGAATGTATCTATACGCAAGTCTTTGGGATCCACTTTAACATCAACCTAGAATCAAGGAAAATTACTACTTTCTGCTCATCCTAAAAATCTTTTGAATGTCTTTTCAATTATACTTGGTGAAAAAAAAATTACTTCTCAAAAAGTTGCTCTATTACAACCATTCCTGAGTAACAGCTATAATTACTATGCTTTAAAAAAATGCAATGTCAAATATCTCTGCAAAGCAAGTGATGCTTTAAATATTTCACTTATTTTTTCAAACTCTCACTCCAGGTCCTTCACAAAAAAAGGTATGTGTGTGTGTGAAACAAAACAAATCAACAACTTTTTGTAAAACCACTAGCTTTGGCAGGGAGACGAAGAAATAAGCAAATAATCAAAAACTATTTATGAACAGCAGTGTAGGGATCTTGTTCATGAGTCAAGCCGGAATGATTCAGTGCTTAAAAACATCTAACTGAGGAAAAACTGCATGTATCCAGATCCAAGTAAGGATTGCAGCATTGGAAATATGAGTCCATGATGACCCGGACCACAGTTTGAGCTCAGTGGATGGGAAAGGAACATTCAGATCTGATCAATGTTGCAAGGAAAGCATTACAAGGAAGCAGGAGAATGTTCAGGGAAAGCCTGCAGGATCTGAGTTTGTTTATTTTGCGTGTAAATTGCTGGTTTGAGAACTGCTGGTATCACCGAGATCTCAGAAAGACTAGCCAACACACTCGCTCATTCAAATTCAAAGCAGACCATCCTTGATTTAACAGAGAAGGACACCAATAATTTAAATGAAACAAAAAAAAAAAATCAAAAGTACCTGCAGAATCACATCACTATGCAAGACTGAATATTTTCTTGGATAGATTCCCTATCTTATTACATGACGTAATTTAAAATTGGCTTACTCATAGCAGTCAGCTTTATGAGTGTTGGGGCTAGAATACTCATTGAAATGATCATTGATTTACACGTCATTTCAGGCAATAAGAAATCTCTGCAAAGTTGCTTCTGATGATCCATTTAAACACGTAAGGTACAGAGCCAAGGACTATTGCCTTCCGGAGTCAGAGAACTTGTGGTTCGCTTGCTGAGACTTGCACAAAGCACTTGGGTATCAATAAAATCCCCAAACAGTAACAGCAACATCATTTTAAATAACACCTACTCCAATGCCTAAATGGGTGAGCAGGGATATACCACTTTGTCTCCCTGATTAACAGTTAATTTACCTCCTCTGGCTGAGGGAGGACAATAACTGACATTGTCCCAGTATGAATACGCTGCATTCTTGACGATAGGCCCGTCTCAGGGATTCGCTGGACTCGATGAGTCCCTCCTTCATATTTTAGATGCCTGTAGACATCATCTCCTGAAATATGAGCAGCAGCATGATGCAACCCACCTAGAGAGACAAATAACGTGTGACAAATACAGCACAGAAACACAGGTTTTAATTTCATTGTCTTGGTGAAATGTCTGAAGAACTACTGTACCTATCTCAGCCGGCATATAGTTCACAATGTCAAAGGTCCAACGTTTATAGTCTGCATAGTTCTGGTACATCTCAAACATTTCTTTAGTGAACTGTTGGCAGATGTCTCCTAAAAATATAAAGGCACTACAACATAAATAGCAGGTCACAAAATGGCAGCCACCAGTTTTTAGATCTAGCTGCAACTCTAACCACCATCATTAGACAGATTGATACTCTCCTTTAGAAAGTATTACTTTATACCATTAAAGTATAAAAAGGCATTAAGAATAACCCATAAGAGGTTTAATAAAGTTGGAAAGAGGTTTGAAGTAATCTTTACTGCAGGAAGCTTGCTGACCTCCAGTTGTTCTGCCAGCTGTCACTTCTAATACGACATGACTTCTATCATATTTTTCCTTTGGCACTAGAAGCTGGAAAAGCTGAAAAGGAAAAAAAAAACCAAAACAACAGAATGTCATTATCTCCTTCATGACTCTGTATCTCCTCTTAATCAAATTTACAGCCAGCCTTCACAATTGCCACAGCTTGACCGTGCACAACCACTGATTTCTTTTGGCAAACCAGTGAGTAGGACTAAAAACTAGTCCTACGAGTCGCAACTAGTTGCAATAGCCGTTGCAACTCAGCGCAGTCAGAGTAGAAATGGGATATACTGGTGCATCCGCAGTAAAGCTAGCTGAAAATTTGATCCCACAAAGTCAGGTGCCAGGTCACCCACTCCAGCCCCAACTATCTATGAACACAAAGTTATTAACTATAACCCAGACAATCTTTACACTAATCTTATTTTTCAGAAAGTCCCATTTCATATTATCTCAATCTGAACACAGAAATGAACCCAGTCATGGAGCTCTCCACCAAATCGTTTCAGCTTCTCTGCTTATAATTAATTTCTCCACTCATGGGGTGCTGTCAGCTGAAGAGAAAATGAAAGACTGCAAGTTCCAATCAGAAATCTTTCAAGAATGCATGCCCCACTGCCACAAACAGTTACTAGGATGTCATGTCAGGTCTCAATAGCACAGACTCACCATTTATTTAATCCCCTTCAGCATCTGCAGACAGACAAGCAAGCAAGCAAAAATGACTAAAATAATAAGCTTCTAAGACACAATTGTCAGTAAGAAGCTTACTAATAATTAATGTTGCCACTTCTTCTCAGGGAGAATAGAGAAGCTGGACTTCTGTTTCATTAAATGCAAGTGTCAGAATCTATTGGTAAGATCACAAAGAAACATTTTTCTGACAACTTTATTTACAAAGCCATGTAATTTTACCTCAGGCTCACCTTTCTGCACAGCACATTGATTTTTTTATCCAGGGTTTCCTTCTCTTCTAAGGCAAGCTCTAGAAGTTGTTTCTCATCTCTGCTGTCTAGCTCTAAATCCACCAAGAGGAATACATGTTAGCCAATGTCACCTAGCTTAGAGCAAATTGTAATACAACAGACCAAAGACATGCACTGCAGCACATAAAAGCTTGCAGTTGCATTTTGCCAGCATGAAATATCAAATAAGAGCAGCCCAAGCCAGGATGCATATTGCTAACTACATGATCAGATTTTTCAGGTGTGCTGGAAGGAGTAGCGGGTATCTTACCTCTCAATCTCTGCCTTATGGCTCAAAGTCTGCATTAAATAGATGCCAGTCCCACCTGACAGTTACTCACTGTCAGTTATACTGATGGGTATGTCACACAGATTGACAGTCCACAGGTAAATCCACAAATGGATTGGGCAAAATATATCGAAAACATGCCTGAAGACAAGCAGTGCCTCAGTTTCCCTTATTATAATTTTTTATGCAACAATTTTTTTTGTTTCTAGACTTGCCCAGAAACACTCATATATTCCACAATTTGTAGGCAACTCATCAAGGTGAGCACTACAAATAATGGTATGATGATAATAATGAGGCTTCTAACCTTCTGTCTTCTGCTATTCAAGAGGTCACTGAGATGTGGGAGACCTCACTTTGACTCTTTGCTTTGCTTAAGGAGATTCCCTTCCTCTCTCTTCAGCACGTGAGACCACAATCTGGAGCACTGTGCCCAGTTTTGAGCTCCCCAGTACAAGAAGGACATGGAAATACTGGAGTGAGTCTAGTTGAGAACCACCAAGATGGTCAAAGTCTGGAGCAAAGCATGTATGAGAAGAAGCAGAGAAAACTGTGTTTGTTCAGCCTTAAGAAAACCAGGGGGAGAAGAGGTTTTATTGTTGTGTAAAAACACCTAACAGAAAGACATCGAAAAGATGGAGACAGACTCTGTATGTCATGATAAAGCAGATATAAACTGGAATACGTGAAATTCTGATTAGATATTGGGAAAACTGCTTTCACCCTAAGGGCGGTCAGACACTAGAACAGGGGCTCTGAGAGGTTGTAGGATCTCTATCCCTGGATATATTCCAAACTCAATTGGACAAGGCCCTGGGCAACCTGCTCTAACTGGTCCTACTTTGAGTTGGACATCAGACCAAATGACCTTCAGAGGAACCCTTTAAACTAAATTATTTGATGATTCTGTGATTAGATTGCCCCTGCCCACATTTTAGAGCTTATCACCAAGCTAGGAAACATTCTCAGGTAAAGCTAGCAGAAGCTCTAAACCTTTTCTGCTATGGAGGCTCCAGTTTACAACAATTAAAGAAAACCTGCCGTTGCCAAAATAGGGAGCACCTTATCCTTTTCATCTTTCTTCCCACTGTTCTACCAGCTGCGGAGTGGCTCTGTCACTCATCTCATCAGAACATAAACCAATTCCACTCACCAAACGAAAAAAACAGGTCTGGTTAAATAAATGCATGTATTTCACCATGCCAAGTTGAACTAGATTTAATTTACAACTGAACAACTGAACAACCCGCACAAATTAACAGCTGGGAGCGACAGCGAGAGAAGAAAGCAACAAAGAGGAGGAGAAAGCCCTACGCCTTTTGGCCAGCATGGAAACCATAGGTTTGCCTCAGATGCAGCATAAAACCGGGCACTCAATAGCTGAATGCATCTCCTCGCCTTGCATGACCAGTTGCCTGAGCTCTGGATTCTGTGGCCTCTTAAAAACTAAATGGGCTGGGATGTTGAACCAGCTTTGTATACTGGAGCAGCAGCTCCTCTGTATCACAGTTTTTAATTTATGCTCTGATTTTTTTTATTAAATAAAAGATGTCAGATCAACACTTGATCCCAGCATCCCCTGCACATAAGGCAAGAACTCCATAAATTTCCTTACCAGTATGTCACAACTCCAACCCAAAGCTCGTACTGAATCAAAGGCTTCTAGCTGGTCCAAAAAGCATCATTATTGATTAGTTAGATAAAAGTATCAAATTAACTACTGTCAGCAGAGATGAAAGAATGGCTGGTGGTGACCAACAAGCTTGAGGTTCAAAGGACTGGAGTCCCATTCCTACCTCCCTGCAAACCTGACCTTTAAGAATTCACTTAATCTGCCCCGTGATTCACATCACAAGTGGCAAACCAGGAAATAATATTTTTCTGCTTCACTGAGTGTTGCAAATATAAAATCTTATAGCAATTGTGAGCAATTCAGGTACTGCAGAGAAGAGGGTCAGTTAGGGAGCTAAACGGAACACAAAGAGCAGTCATATGAAGAGAAGATCTGTGTTTTAAATTGGCCACAAAATAAAGAGTACAGAGAGAATAATTTGGCTCCATTTAATTAACTGCTTGGCTGTAATTTTTTTTCTTTTTTTTCTTTTCCCTTCTTTCAACTAGAACTCACTCCATTCATCCACATCATAATTTATGGAATTAGAAAATTTCTTCATTATATTTACTTGATCCAAAAAAAGCCTTTTTAAGTTGAAGTATGAATTTTCCAGTGTTTTCTTAATACTTTCTAATTCTTTCAAGAACATTTCTTTTTCAGCATTAAATTTTTTTCCCTCCTCACCTTCACTCCTTTTCCTCTTTCTCCAGACCAGAGAACTTGAGAGGGTTGGGGATTAAAACATTTTCAGTAACTACTGTCTTTTTCCAAACACACAAACACCTATTTATTTCTAAAACTAAAGAATACAAATGTTTTCTACCTTTCTAAACATTTTACCAGCTTTATTTCAATATGGCTTTTACTGTTTTGTCAACAACCCTTGGTTCACTCTGAAAAGCACCATGAACTTTCACCCTCCTCCATTTACACTGCTGCCTACCCACTTCTCCCATCCTTTGCTCCTCCCTTGCTTCAGTTCTTCAATGTAAACTCCATTCTCTCCAGGCCAATGTTTCCCTCTCTTGGTTTAATACCTCCTCTCATAGCTTAATACCGTGTAGCAGAATAGATGACATTTTTTCCTTCCTACTGTGTGCAGCTCCTCTCACTTCTACCAACGTTTTTCTGTCAAAATGTTGCATCATTATATATTTTGTAAATTCTTTTACTCCCTGTGTACTTTCTTATTCCTGAACGGTACCAAACCCAACAATTTTAAATTCTTTTTTTACCCCAACTTCTACTGTAGCAGAGTATTGAAAAGCAGCAGCTTCTTAGACAACCATCAATTTTTATTTCTTGAAGGACTCCTCAAATACTTTGAAAGAAATATTAGCTTTTGCCATTTAAATCGGAAGCTGACAATGCAGGGCCTAATGAAAGTTCATGTAATTTTTTCAATAAGAACCAATGAACTGGCTAGATGGCATCCCATTTTAAATAACACGGGTGAAGTCTGCATCTATCAAATGCATTAGTCTCTCTAAATTTTTTTCCTTCAGTTCACACTGCTCTCGGTTCTATCAAAAACCAACCTCAAAACAAACTTTTCCAAACTATGTCTACTAGACAGGTAGCCCTGAGATTCCAGACGATCCCTACTCTCCCAATTTGACTGTATTAAGACCTCAGACTTAAGCGAGGCAAGATGAAAAATGGAAGGATATGGTTGGATGCAGAAAGCCCTAACAGCACACAAGCTCTCAAAGCAGGCAGGACCAGAGTGTTCCAGGGGTAGCTTAACTTACTTAAAAGCTTTCCTCATAGGCTGGGCAATGAAGTTTATCAGAAGCAAAGCTACTGTTTTGAAACAAGTAAGTAGATGTGTCCTCCTTACCTCTGCACATAGCTTCTAACTCCTGAACTTCCCTTTCAGCCTCTTTGATTTCTTGAAATGCAGCTGCAATGGGGGACAGATCGGCACATCTTCTCCTCAGGGTTTTTTGCTCAAAGTCATTTATTGAGTCAGCATTTAACAGACGACTAACCTGCTGGTATTCCTTGCTTAGAGTCTCCAGATACTTCTGCACAGCCTCATGCTTCCACAATGTTCGAGAATCCTGATGTTTTTTCCTATGCCGACTGTTAAAAGACAGAGTGAATCTAGCCGTGTCCAATAAAGATTTTGGCCTCCAAAATCCACAGTTGTGCAGTCCCACCACATAACTTAGCTTCTTTGCAACAGGAGGGAGAAGACAGCTGTGAAGTTGACTGTGACAGTAGGAATTGGCAAGCAGGCTCTTAAAAAGACAGACACTTTGGAAAGGTTTCATTTTGTTTCTTACTTTTTCACCACCTGAAATTAAAAGTAGACAGTACATGGACCACTGTTATTACCTAGAAAAAGAGAGCATTCTATTAAAAAACCCAAAACAAACAAACACAAGAACTGTATCAGGCCCAAATCCTGTTCTTGATTATACCAACACAAATGCAACTGACATGGACAAAACCAGGACTAAAGTCCTGGTTTAAAACAGAAACTCTTATCAGCACCATTATACTGACTGAGGGTTGGAAAAGGTCTCTTCCCTCACCTCTTCAGTTTATCTATGCTGTGGAAAAGCTACTGTAGATGTGGCTTTACAGACAACAGCTTCATTTTGCCATACGTCTCATTGGAAAAATCCAACCATTTCACGCCTTACCAGTGAAGGAAAAATGTTGCTCAGAGAAGACAAATCTATACTAGAAGTGCAGAATTATACAGAAATCACACAGAAAATGTATGAAATGTGCAGAACTACTGTGCAAAATTATACCCACTACCATAACAAGATATAACTTTGGAAGGAGGACATTAGTAACATTGAGCTGACCTTACAGCAGATCAGTCAATGGGACTACAATACACTTGCAAGAAACTACTCACCCATATACGTGCTATGTAAGACATAGGTGCAGTGCTTTACGTCCTGTGTACTCCCTCCCCTGACAGATTTACATATAAGTGTTACAAACATTTTCTATCCAAAAAGTGAGTAAGAAGCTGGTAGTCTGAAATACAACCCCTGTATTTTTCTGAGACGCTTGGCCTACAGTTTTTCATGACAAAGGTTCCCCTTAGCATCATTGTTGCTTGAGGAAAGATCCTTTCTTCTTCATTTTATACCATCAACATTGCAAACTATGCTATGAATTCTTACTGTACTCTAAAAACTTATATTGGAGCACAAGTGTCTACCAAGAGGACTAAAAAGTGAAATAATTTGTGTTCTAGGACTACTCACACAGAAAAGTTTTAACAAATAAAGAAGCGTTCCTTAAAATCTCTGCCAGTGCCACAATCCCATATCCACTGATTTTTACAAAAAAAAAAAGTAGATTCAGAGAAAATGAGAGCATGAAACTTTTGCAATAGGATCTCCTTGAAACACACACTTCAGTTTTTTGACACAATTATTCTTTACTCATCAGTGACAACGCCTTCTGTGCATCTTCAGGCATTTTATTAAGAAATGACTATGACATTCTAACTACTCAACTCACCCATTATCCTCACCTATTTACTTTCATCCATTTGTCCACAATGACAAAAGAGCAACACGCAGTAAAATAAGAAGTACTGCATCTTGCTTGCCTGGATGTCTGTTTCACTACCTACAGAAGACGGGAAGGACCTTTACTGTACAGATTCCCTGGCCAGGAGGTGGTGTCGAATCCTCAGCAGCAACTTCAGGACTGCTGTGATTTACAGAAAGTCACCGATACCCCTCATGGATTGTTCTAGTGACTAAACCCGGCTGTAGCAGAGGGATCACGTTCCCTTCACCAGCAACACAGCAAAAGGCACAAATCAGGCTCATGATCTACAATCCTGGACTTAGTTGCTCAGGGACACACCTAGACTCAATTTCAAAAGATCTAATTCTGCTGATGGTACTGGAGTTGCTCCAGGCCCACATGGTCACCATAAAATGGTTTGGGTTGGAAGAGACCTTAAAGATCATTTAGTTCCAACCCCCCCTGCCATGAGCAGGGACACCTTCCACTTGACCAGGTTGCTCAAAGCCCCATCCAACCTGGCCTTGAACACTTTGAGAGATGGGGGTTTGGTCAAGTGCTAGCCATTATTAACTCATTTTTAAAATATTAATGTTATATTTTAATTAATAATTATATTAATCATAACCACCTAACTCATTTTTCACTGGTGTAGCTAAGAAGCGATGTACTCAAATAATAACAGATTTGTACTATAGTTGTGCCCAAGCTCTCAAAAATAAAATTCTTGCTTTTAAATGCTTAAAAAAACTAAGTAATGGCATGACAAGGAAATCAGAAATTTCAAAATAACTTTGCTATGCTAAATAAAAAGAGTATCTCCTTTTCAGAGAGATGCTGCTGCATTACATTTGTGCAGAAATAAGTAAACATAAAACTTTTACAGAGCTACGAGCAGCAGATGACCTATTAACTGCTTTTCAAACCAGATTTTAATAATTTTTTGTGACAAAATTACCCTGTGCACATCACAAATCAAAACCAGTAAAAGTGACAACTGTAATTGTCTTATTACAGTATAACTTAGTTATGTCACTTATATAACAACAAAAAAAAAAATTTCCAGACAAGAAACAGTTATCAATGTTGTGACCATTTTAAGAGGTTTTAAAAAATCATTTCTAACAACCAAAGGTGCTATTAACCCCATGCAAATTAATTCAGACATGTGAGAACATGTAGGTACACGGAAGGAGCACGTATTTCAAAGCATGCTGTAAGAGGAACAGCTCAAGGCCGTGCCTCCCAAGCCACTTTTCGTACACCTCTGCCTCCCACGGCAGCTACCCTGAGCAACCCACCGCCCCGAAAGCTGTGCACAAAATCCCCCCTGGCAGCCCTCCCCCATTGCAGGGGTTATGGGTGGACGGGGATGGCAGGAGCTGGCAAGAGCAGGCAGGAGCAGGCGAAGGTCATGCAGTGGCAGTGGAGGGCAGCTGTGTGGGGCACAGGGGGATCCGGTCCCCAGTACCCACCGAGGAGCTTTGGCACTCACCATCCACACACATCGGCACCGGACAGATCCTGCCTCGACACAGGAGGCCATGGCAGACGGGAAGTAGAGCGGAAAAACTCCCAGTCCCAGCATGCCTGCTAAAAAACAGGTCTCCCGGCATGCTCTGGCTCCGGTTCATGCCCGCGTGGCCGGCCGGCCGGTCAGCCCCCCGCAGCACGGCCAGCCCGTGGGGCCACGGGGTACCCTCACCAAAGGTCTGCCAGCATCGTGTCAGCAATGCCGTCAGTAACGGCAGGCTTTGCTCGGCTTTGTGAAACGCAAGCCCCGAAATAAAAAACAGGGAACGCAACCGTAAAAATAGGTCTTAATTTTCAGTATCTTCCTCAACAGTAACACACTTCAGCAACACTTCGGGAGAAATGGCAAGAGTAACAACAAACAGGAATATTTCACTTCTGTTTCCAACTTCTAAGCTGTTCTATTACATACACTTTTCCATGTATTTTCCCAAAACGTGGGCTGAAAATACAAGTCGTTTCAAATCTGGTTATTCAAAGGCTAATTTCAGAGAAGTTTGCATAACACAAGGTTATGTTCCACTTTATGTCAAAGCTCACTATTTAATTATACTTAAAATGAATTATTACTATGCTACTAAAGCCAAACATCAGTTATAAAATATTAATAAGCATAACCATTCAGATTATCATTACACTAATAGGCTATAGCTTCCTAATAAGGTATTTTTAAAACATACAATGTATATGCACATTTTAATATATAATATTAAACAGATTATACAGCTACCTCCCTAATTATATTTGCATTTTAAAAAGACTTAAGTAACATTGTTTTTTTACACCTATAATCACCAAAAAAATCAATTTACTTACTCTTTGCTATATATGCTATAGGAGGGAAATGTATTCAAACATCCAAGATGAAAAATTATGCTGCTTGAGACTGTTTTACATTTCCCTTAGGTGCACCATTTGGACTGGAAAGTCATTCTTTCTTCTGAAGTTTGCTTTATTCCAGTAACTTTTCCCACCTCTTTTATACTTGTGCAAATCCAGCTCTGCTGTAAATGCTTTAAAACCCACGGTGTGCTGAGTTTCTTTCTTCCCAGCTACTGTCATTCAACAGGACTTTAAAAAGGTAAAAATTTGGTGTTTGGCACACATAACATCAGTGGAGTTTGGTGAGGTAAATATTCCAAAAGACAGAGAATGAGACTGATAGCGAGGATTTGGATCAAACCTCATCAGCGCAGAAATGACAGCTAATGGCTTGTCTTACTTCTGTCTGTGCTCCATCCCCCAGGACAGAAGGCAAAGCAGATAGATTAAAAGGCTCTTCCAAAGAATAGAACTCACCCCAGAGCTGATCCAATCTACAAAGGGGCCACAGCAAACAGCACCCTGAAACCTCCAAGGTGCTTCCCCAGGCCTGAGCCTGATGCGCTGTGCTATGCCACCGTCCAGACACCGTTCCCACCATGCCTCACTCTTCTGCCACTATGACTTAGACCTCAGTGAAAGGAAATAATAAAATTATCCTTGCACTGGGACTCTAAATATGCAAAAATACTTAAAAATCTTGGGAAGGTAATCTATAGGAGGACAACCGAGAAGCTGATAAGAACATGAAAACCATAGGCAGACCACACACTCAAAAACTGATTTTAAAACAAGAGGGTAGGCCAAGGAAAATCAAATCAGCTCCTACTCCAGACAGTAACGGTTCTTACATTAAATCCTCTGATTAAACGCGAATGTGATTCAGTTTTCATTATGCCTTTGCGGCGAGTTCTTTAACTTAGCTCTAAGTGTGAAAACAGAGACTGTAACACACTCTCAGCCCTCCCTACCAGGCAGCAGAGCAGGCAGGGACCACACGGCCAAGACAAGGGCCGGACTCTGTACTGTCAGCAGGGCTGCCAGATATACCATCAACCACAGGACCTAGCCCATGCATCTCATATTCAAAACGTATAAGATATACACTCTTTCTCCATATTTACTGTATGCTTTTAGAATGCAGTCAGTACAGGAATTGAGTTATGAAGGACAGAAGCCATCTGTGCTTCCACCTCCCTCATGGTTTGCTTTCATGCCTTAAAACCTGCGTGGCCGAAGCAGTTGCCTATGGAGCTGGCGAGGACCAGGGGTGAGGGGATGGAGGCTGCCTGGGGCAGGGTGCCACTGCCTTCCTCAGCCACCACCGCAGCCCACAGGGACGTCGGGTGCAGAAGGGAAGAGTGACAGCAGAAGTACAGTGAGGCTTCAGGGCTTCAGGACAGACATGGCAGTCCCGTACTTTAAAATCTGGCAACTCTAAGCTGCCAATTGCTTTAGAAACTGGAGGCAAAGAAATGGCTCCTCAGACAAAACCAGTTCCAGGCCTTACAATGTGCTTGTCCCTGCCCACACAGAGGCCCTTTTTCGCTCAGGGGGCCCTAACTGGGTTTAGTGATCTGCAAGCACTCTGCCACAACTTCTACGGATACCAAGTGACGTTGACAGACCAGGGAGTAAAGTGAGAGACACGGCAAAATGGCAAGCTTGTTATAATGTGTATATCGCTTTAATATTGCTCCCCCCTTTCGACCCAAACAGTTTGTCAACAGACTCCTGAATTCTTTCTGTTTGAAGGAAAAACTGGTGACAGAATTATACGCGTCTCGAATACAGTCCCATTTATTAACAAAGCCTGTAGAAAGAGCTTTGTTTTGCCCAGCACAGTGGGATTAAATGACAAGAAGTTTTCTTGACTGCACTCCCAAACCTCACTTTCAACTAGAGCTCTGCCTCCCCCAAAAGCTCATTTCTTTGTTTATTCTCTCCCAGCTAGTCTACAAGCATTTCTTTTATTGCCTCTTTGCTTTCCTTTTTATTTTGCTGGTTTTAACACAGATTTTTAATACAGACACATGTCTAAATGCAAATTGAACCCCTGCCTCTTATTTGCAATTTGTCTATTTTCAGACAGCGTCCCTTCCAGTATTTGGACTGGGAGGAAACAGAGCTCTTTAGCTGTCAAGAACAGCCTTATTGCTTCAGACCAAAGGTCCACCTAGCACAATATTTGCCTGACCATCTCGGAGATGCATCTGTTTATCACTCAACCCAACCGGAGGCATAACGCGCCTTTTGTTAAGACAGAAAACTAAAGTTAATAAAGTCAAGGCTTCAGCTAGTTATAACAAGTGCTGAATACATGCTGTGGTACAACCAGGCTCTGAAAAGGATGCAGCAGCGCAAAGTCAAGTTGGCCATCCTTGTCAACAGTACTCCTGCTCTGAAAATATCAGATACCGGCAGTACTACACCATACAGCAGAAAGAACAGTGAATTGGGTACAGCATGTGGAAAATACACATACTGCTATCAGTGACCCAGGTGACTGACATCATCAGAACCACGCCAGAACAAAAGAGTGAGAAATAAACACAATAAAGATATACCTTCTACAAAGAAACTTATTATAGACCACACATCTAAACAGATTAACAAAACAACACCAAAAACAACCACCAGATACAAAAATAGCGGCCATAAACTGATGCTCAGCTAAGAAGAACTAGGAAAGGATACACTGTCCTTCTTTAACATTCTCCTCACTTTTCCTGTTTTTATATCAGGAGGCTTCCTAAGCCTACCACTTCTTTTTTTTTCTAATTATTCATCCCCAAGCTAGGCCATCATCCAGGTTACTCTCTTCCAAGAAATCGTCCGCTCTCGTTCCCTCCTTTAGCCTGAAAGGAAAGCAGCTATCGTGTCCGTCAGCTTCAGCAAGGCTTGTGGCAAGTCAAAGACAGGCTGCTTGGGATCCTCAGCCACAGTCACATAGTCAACTACTTTACGTGCGACCAAATAAAATGTTAAGTACGCAGCTTTTCTAATTGGCTCGTTATATACTATTTCCACACACTTGCTTTTACTGCGGGTATCTATCACATTCTTCATCAGGGATGGCAGGCGGATAACCGTATTATTACCAAATTAATATCCTTTTAAAACATACTGAAATATAATTAATATTTTTACAGGGTAATTACATAAACAGAGTTTCTAATTGAAGCTGCCTAATTTTTTCCCCCTGTAAGATGGTCTTTCTAATTGGTTGTAACCTTGACAGTTTAACCAGTTTTCTTTCTAAGTAAATGCCCTAGGCCATGTGGGTTTAGTGTTTCTGGTTGGGTTTTGTTTGTTTGTTGTTTTTTTTTTTATTATTATTTTTGCAAAGCTTCATGTAAGACCGATTTCTGGGAATACCAAGAAGAAAATTTATTTTCAAAAAAACCTGAAACCTCCTTTGGCGAAAAGGAGCCATGCCAGGAATAAACGCTTACTGTTCTAAGCAGGCACGACAGTACTGGGAAGTTTTACATTACACACTGCTGCTGAAAAAAAAAAAAAACAAAACCAAAACAACAAACGCATTAATGCCACCGATGACATCCCCGCTCGCTCAAAGCCTGACTGCTAAGTTTGCTGTCGTTTCCTTAAATACCAGCCCGGGCACAAGCAGCCGCTGAAACCTCTCCAGTTTACAGAGACTTTGCTCTCTTCCAGCAATACCTCCCAGGCTTCCAGGCGGCCTGGCCCTCCAAAATAACCCGCTTTAGGGCCGGCCGTCGGGATGGCGGCCACCACAACGAAGTTACGAGGGGCAGAGAAGGAGGGGAGGGCGGCACACAAAGGAGACTTTCTGCCCTCCCAGCCACCACCCGGGAAGGAGGCCCAAACGCTGCAAAAACCCCTCGGCGGGCTGCAAACAGCCGTGACTCGGCCGAGGGGGCAGTCGGTATTTGTGAGGAAACCTCCGCGGGTGGGAGCCCCCTCCCCCGCCACTTCCCCTCAGGGCCTTGCCGAGGGCTGCCCCCCACCTCAGGGGCCGCCCGCCTCGCTCACGGCCAGGTAACTCCCCTCAGGGCCCGCAAACAACGACGCTTCCCCTCGGGCCGGGAGAGTGGGAGGGACGCCAAGAAAGATCCCCTCACACCCCAGCAGATCCCCCTCCTCCTCACGCCCCGGAGGCGGCGGGGGAAGTGTGTGGTGTGTGTGAGGG
>VUYV01000040.1:3883842-3955584 GCA_008711295.1 Anarhynchus alexandrinus
TTTCCCCTTCCCCTCCCTCGTACCGACAGCTGCTGGGCCGCCCCCCCCCCCGCCCGCCGTGCCTGCCCCGGGGCCGCCCGCACCATGCCGTCCGTGCCGCTGCCGCCCAAGGAGAGCAACCTCTTCAAGCGGATCCTGGTGAGCCACCAGCCCCGCTCTTTCTCTCTCTCGTCCGCCGCCGCTTCTCCCTTCTCTTCCCTCTCGCACACCGGCCTTGCTCGGTGCCCTCCGACCCGCGGCGCGGGCTTACCTCGCCCGCTGCCGGAGTTGGATTCGGCTGAGGAAAAAAGGATGCGGCGGCCGCGCTCGCCCTGAGGGGGGGAGGTGGGGGGAGGGAAAGCCGGTGCCGCCGCCGCCTCCTCCTCCTTCTCGTCCCGGTTCGTCCCCGTTTCCTTCCTTTGTCTGGGGCCCGCCGAGCAGGCCGGGCGAGCCCCCCCCCCTCCTGGTGGGGGGGGGGGGCCGGGAAGGGTTGGTGTCGCCGCCGGCCGGGCGAGGGCGGGAAGGAGGGAGGGAGCCACCCCGCCGCTCCCCCGGGGGACCGCGGTTCTCCTTCCTCCTCACCCGCGACGGTAACTCCCGGGGGCGAGCTCCGGCTTAGCGGGGCTGTGCAACGCGCCGCCGCTCCGTCCTCCCCGTCCCTCCCGCCGCAAAGCGGGCGGTGGCGGCAGCCCTGCCGGCGGAGGCGGGCTCGAACCCGCGCCCTCAGAGGGTCTGCGGGCGGCTGGAAGGGGCGGGGGGGGGAGGGGGCTGTCATCCCCCTCCGCCTGCCCTGTGCTGAGGGTCTGTCTTGGGGGTTGGTGTGCTGCTCTCCTCGGTGGCCCCCTGCCACCATGCCCCGGGAGGGTGGGAGAAGCCCTCGAAGCACGGCGCAAGCGTAGCAGGGGGTTGGTGTGGTTCAGTTGATTTTACTTCATTTTGGGTAAATTTTAATCTAGTGGGGCGAGATTAAAGCTAGCTCACTGAGCAATCTTTAGTGTAGTTGAAGTCTGGTGGGTTGCAGTATCCTGGCTCTGTGGACTTGTCTCCACTTTTATGTGCTGGGCTACTTTGACTCGGGCTGCTTCAGCTCTTTGAGACTTAACGGTGGGAAGGACATGTGGTGATTGTGAGGTAACTTCAAAGAGGAGCTCACTTTAGCTTTAGTAGTTTCTACTCCATCACTGTGTATTTTATAGCGCTCTTTATGGAAAGAAACACACACACGCACACACCCCTCCCCAAGAAAAAAACACAACCCACAGTAAAACACCAAGACTCTCCCTTTCCTGAGCTTTTCAGTGTGATAGTAATGGAATTCCAGCCTCAATAAAGTCGAGGTGTTTTGTGCCAGTTTGCTAGTCTGCAGGCAGTGGAGGTCTGTGCAGCTCGATGGTAATCTGTTGGCTGGCACGAATTTCTTCAGTTATGTGGGAATTTGTTAGGCTAGTTTCAGTAACTTCTTGGTTGAGAGGTGAGCATTTTGGCTGCGGGAAGCTGAGCTCAAAACAAACAGCATGTGTAAGCCTGTGTACTCTGTATGTAGCTGGTGCGTTTCAGCAGGTGCTTCAGAGCTGTTTTAACTGCTTTGGGTAGTATGCAGATTTTAAAAGACTTAATGATTCTTAATGGTGATTTGTTGCTTACTGCATGCTTATGGTATGCATCTTAGTAAGCCATTCTAGCGCTCCTCTCTCTCTGCTAAAAATAAATGACTAATATTAGAACAGTTAAGTGATTATTCTTACTAGTAGCAAACAAGTTCACAGTAGCAGTCACTTCTGAATTTTTTTCAACTGAAATATAGAAGAACTTAGACAACCTTTTTTTTTTAAGCAGTGGACAAAAAGTAAGCGCTTACACAAGGTAAAAAGACACACAAAAGACTTCAATGAAGCTGATACTGAAACTTTCTTCCTTTCTAAAGCCTTCAGAAGGTTTAACTGGTGCTGTGTAGTGGCTAGTTACATTTAGTAGAGTGTTAATCACAGATTTGTTGGCTTGTTACTTCATGTGTTGATACTTCTTGAAACTTATTTTCTTACTACTTTTTTCTAGCTGGCTTTGACTTTTTCATGGCTTGCCGTCTGGAATACTACTAAATAGTGGAAACTGAACCCTTTGGTTGCCTGACATGTTTCAGAGTATTTTAGTGTAGTAGTACAGCCTGTAGTGCTAAAGGCTCTTCTCTAATTGAAGGAGCTTTTATGTGCTTTGGCACTGCCAGAATACTTGTAATGACTAGGCATGCTATGGGCATTTTAAAAATTGGGGGGGGGGGGGAATTGTGTAGGAGGCTGTATAACAAGACCTTACAAGCATGTAGTGATTCAATCACTTGGAACAGATGTGAGGAAGCTGTACTCATATATTAAGACTAAGTATTTTTACAAACACTGTGCAGAGAATTAGCAGTTATGAAATAGGAAGCTCATTTGGAGATCATGAGAAGTACTTAGGAGTCACTGACTTGGTGTGTGATGTAACATGTGAGACAGGTTATTGACAGTCTGAACAAGATGCCCACATAACAGCACACCAAGCTTAGAGGTGCCTGAGCTGGTGTGGCCTCGCAGAGTACAGTGTAAGCTGTGAAGTCTGCTCAGGAAGCTGAGTAAATAGTCTTTAAGCCACATCAATTGGTGTGCCTGCATGCTTGGCAGTACTTGAACAAGCTGACTTAAAACTAGCTGTCATGTGATTAGGGAACTAATAGCAATTGCAGCATGGGTAATAGTTTTAGTTTCTCAGTACTGTTGTAAGGTAGTGCTAGAGCTCATTTCTCTTGCTGTGCTGACTTCCAGGTCTGTTTTGCTTCTTAAGCCTTACTTCCACTCTTCTACAGGGGCTTTTTCTCAGACAAGTGCTCTTCCCCTGGAAGCTCGTGTGGTGTTGCTTGGGAGGGAGGGACTGAGCAACTTCAGGCTCTTCTCTTTCACTTCTCAGTCTCACAGAGGGCATGGAGAAGGTGTTTGAAAGCTTCCTGGCTCCCCCTTTCTGGAAAGAAAGAAAGGGATCCATAAAGAAGAATTAATACAGGAATGCTGGTGTGTTTCTTGCCACTTAAAATCAGGCTTCAGCTTGTGACTTTTTAAGTGAATGGGGCAGATGCAATCTAAAATAAATGTGTAGACTGGTAACTTGAAAATGCTTCTTGTTAACATCAAAGTTTGGTAATGTGCATTTGGTGTTTACTTCTTGTAAGCTTAGGCAGATCTTTCATTTTGTGTATTTAAAACAGTTGTAAGCTTGCCTTCAGAGTATGTTTATGAGTGCTTAAAGGAAAGCCATGGGGCTGTGGTCATACTTTCACGGCTTACTTGCCAAATTGTTTTTAAGAAATGCTTAGTGTCTTGTAGTAACCATTGGTGTCTCTCCAGTGTCACGTAGTGTAAGGTATTGTCTACTGTTTGTTTGATGCCTAGTATAACTGTGTATAGTACCATGCTTGTAGATAACTAATCCTTTGATTTCTTAGTGAATTCCACATATTACTGTGTAAAATAAGGTTTGCTGGTTTAATTGCAAATGTGTTTCCCCAGAGGAAGGGCTAGCCTGTGACTATTTCATCCTGTTATGAAGGAACTAAATCCTAGTACCTCTTCAGATACAAGGCATTATTCTTACTGAGACCAGTTTAGCCATTTACTCTTGTTTGTCTTCAAGTAATTAAACACAAAGTCTGCAAGAATATCCCTTTGTAGCAGTGACTTGTTGCTGCTTAGTTCATTCAGGCATGTATCTTCCACTTTTTTGAGTGAGGAAATCTTAGAAATTATCTGAAGTGCCTTATCTCTGAGGAGTTGTTCAACTTCTCTGTAGTGTCCTTTTTCTTTCCTGACTTCTACAATAATCTTAAGAGATTTCTTCTTTCATAAAAAGATAAATATGCAAGTGTTTGTAGGAGTTAATTAAATTAATTCTGATTCATAAAATTCTAAAAGTATTTTTCATTTTATTTAATGAAATAATAATGAATTATAAGTATGTATAAGTCAGTCTCCTAGTAATGATGTGGGGGAGTTACCAAACTATTAAACTCAATAATTGGGATGGTATGATGCTATGCTAATTAAAGCCTCCCGAATGACATGAATAACATAGTGGATTACAATGGCTACCTCAGCTGTTGGAATAGCAAATATTTGAAGTTTCTGTTAAAGGCTCCTTCCTTTAAAGATAAGAGTATGGAGCTGTCATTAAAAATCTTCTGGTGTAACTACTAAGACTGATTTGTGGTGCAGTTGTTACTTGCACTGCTAAGGAGAGGCAGCATAGGAAAGTGTAGGCTGTTTCCTTTCAAATGAGTTGGTGAGGATGCCTGGCCAGCTGCAGGCTACTAAAATGACAGAATTGTGGAGGATAGATAATAGGCTAATGGTAAGAGTCAGTAAGACTTTCATAAGAGAATCATGCTTCACATTTGTTAGTGATTTGAGGTGGTCTGATGTGGAGAAGAGTTTATCCCAAATAAATATTCCTGGTTTCATTTTTCAAAAGGAGTTTGTAAATGTCATCGTGGAAGGCTCATAAAGCAGGCTTCCATGGAATGGTGCTGGTTATTTATTCACTTGTGACTTTTTTTTTTTAAGGGAAGTTCCTGTATGAATAAATGATAACTTTTCAGAATTAAGTCCCATTGTGTTTTGTGCTGGAACTTTTTCCTAATTGCCTATGGTTATATAGAACAGAACAAGTGATGAATAGCAAGAAGAGTTTGGTTGTACTAAACTCCTTATGGCATGAGAAGTGAAGGTAATCTGAAAACATGCAGGAGTACTTCATGTTTCTGGAGTAACTTGAGTCATAGCAAGTAAATTTGTTTGTAGGTGACTGTTAGACTTGGAAATGCTAATATAATGTGGACCTATTATGAGCTATGTGCTGGATTGTCCCTAAGATTTGAGATTTTTAGGAATTTTTGAGGTTGTTAAACAATTTCGTTGTACAGTAGTTGAAAGCTGCTGAATCCTGGGAAGAGAAAAATGCTGTTATGGCACTGCTCAGTCTGCATTTGCAGTGCTGTGTGCATTGCTGTTTCCCCTGGTCCTGCTCCTTGCCTCCTCAAGCCTCCTCAGAAGAAGGATGCAAGTATGAAATGACCTTCTTGAAGGAGAAAGAACTTTATAGAAGATTTTCAAATTATGAATAGTCTAGAGAAGTTAAGGAGGGATTCGCCTATTTTCAAACTGTTGTGCCTAGTTTGCATTTTGGTGGAAATGTTGGCTGCAAAGTAGTGGGCTCCAAACAAAAAGTTCTTAACAAAAATGTAGTTATACTGTGGATCCCTCTGCTGCAAGATGTAGTAGCTATGAAAAGTATTAGGCACATTGAGGGGGGGTTGTGGGGAGTCCTTTACTTTTTTCTGTGAATATATACCCTTTGGCTCCGGGGACTGGTGAGACACAAATAACTGGAGGCTGAGAACATTCTGGAGAGAACTGTAATAACGCTTGTCTTATTCATAAGCTTCTCCCTATTCATCTGCCACTTGTATCTTATCTCTGGTGGCCTGTACCAGGTAGGTCTGATAGCTTTGGCCTGATCTGTTATGATTCATGCAATGTTTTTGTCTGAATCACTGTGAAACCTTCTAGGGAATGTTGAGGTGCAGTTAGTGTTGAAGGCTTGCATCAGTAATTGCCTTGAACTTGTTATAAGATGTCTAAATAAAAGCATAACTTTTTAAAGCCTGAGATTTATATATATATATGTCTGTCAGGTCTTGCAAAACAGTGCTCATGTTGATAGTTTTATTTGCTTAACTGCTCACAGATGCAGTTCCACTAGCTTGTGGAGCACCTGCTCTGGCTGAGTTCTTGCAAGGCAAATTGCTGTTTCATCCCAGGAGATGTGGCAGATTGGTCTCTTTAGTACTTCTACACAAAGTGCAAATTAAAAACTAGTAGAAAGTGTGTGACGGGGCTATGACTTGTCTAATTTCTAGTGTTGCTGTTATGGTTTCTGCTTCGCAGAGGCATACATATGTTCATAAATGGTAGAGAACTCTACTGACTCAAATAGCAAGGAAGCTACAGATGCTAAGTACTTGTAAGCAAGAGCTCTTTCTACTGCATGTTCTCTTTTTTTCTGCCCCTTCGAAGCAAAGGATATTCTAGGGATTCAAGTTGTATTGAGTGTGGTCGCACAGTGCAAAATTAGACTAGGTTTTAATTTAAGACAACTTTTTAATACTGAGCTTCCCCCTTTAAAAGGCATAGTTTGTAGGGCTGTTAAAGATGTTCCTGACAACAAATGTTGAAACAACATTCTCTTATCACATGTTCTTTCCAATAATAAATGCAATATCAGTTTTATTCTGCCAATCAATAGTGTAGTGTACAAAAAGCAGTGATTACAACTGTTACTGTACTGAATGCAGGTGGAAATGTTTTGTGTATTCTGTAGATTTGAACTTAAATAACTGGAAAAAGCTGATTAAAGGAAAAAAATGCTGTTGTATACTGAGAGTCATGGTAGCGAAAGCTTAGATATTACTGTGACATTAGTACTTTGATCAAAATGTTACCACTATATATGATGCTGGCCACATGTTCTATTGTACACCACTGTCTGTGGTCTGGCTCAGCACTGTTCTGCATTGCCAAGTCCCCAGGTCTGAGGAAGAGCTATGTGGCCTGTCCGTTTTGACAGTGGAAGCAAGCAAAACTGGAGCTAGGTTGTCTTCCTCTTATTTCAGCTGATGAGGCTAACCACTCTTACCAACAGAAAGTAGGTGGCCATGCATATATAAAATACCGGGGAGGCTTGGGGGAAAGGGTAGAAGAACATGTTGATACTCTGGAAGGGATGTCCTGGGACTAGAAATGTAGGATGTTGTGGGAGTGGGAAAACGGTAATGAACTTTCTCCTTGGCCTCCATGATCTGAAGCCCCTTCCAGCTGATAGGTGTTTGGTTTTTTTCCCCATTCTCTCAAACATCAGTGTATTGAAATCAGTGTGGAGAGAGGGTTGATGGTTGGGGAATCTCATGCAGAGGTCTCTAGTCTCTCTCTGAAATTTTACAGTATCATGATGCTTTCTCTTCCTGTATCAGTATTGCAAAGTATCCAAATATTTCATGATACAAAGAGCATTTCCAACACAGATGGAAAGCTGAACTCTTTTGGAACTTAGTTGTATATCGTTCGGACAACATGGTGTCAGGCCTTGCTATCAAACCGGTGAATAATTCAGTAGTTATTATTTGCTAGCATAGGAACAGTATATGCTGAGTTATGCCTAAAATCTCACTAAGGTACTTGGATAACTAATTTAATAAATTGCTGTGAGAAACATAGATTGTCTGTTAGATGCGGATGTCATTGTTTTACCTATAAAACAAGGAGGGCTTTTTAAAAGGTCCAAGTATTAAATACCAATTAAGAAGAATGCTGACAGTATGCTGTTGTTCCTGTACTGACTATGCCTGGTTTTGGTCAGAAGTGTGTATTAATGATTTGAACAGCCCCTAAATAATTGTCAGATAGCTCCCAGAAAAAGTTGCTGATCAGAATCGCAGTCAGTGATAACTTTGAGGGCTTTTCATTGCTGAGCTTGATCACCATTGTTGTTTGTTCAGATTTCTAGCACAACTGACTTCCAGCATTCTTTCCATAAGGCTTGATGTGTAAGCCTTGTCCTTTTCTCTAGGTTCTGATGTTCCACATTTAGCTTTTGGGTTCCTTCCTTACCCAGCCCAGTTTTTTAAACTGTGTGTCTGCTGTGTAACACTGGTGGGAATCAGTGTTACACAGCAGGCACAGTTTAAAAAATTGAAGATGCAAGCATTGAGAACATAAGAATATTTTTTTTTTCAAATGAATTGTAGGCGTTAGCAAAAAACACAGCAGGATTATGTGTAAGTATAGTAGCAGGGAAGCCTAATAAACAAATGTTGTTCTTCTAATAAAGCTGAAAGCTGTTTTTATTCATCTGCTTAGAAATAGTTAAATTGGTTGAAATGCTTATTTTTCTTGTTGGCGATTCTGATGGTCCAGCATGTTTCTGGCAAGGCAGCCTAGCGATGTGCAGACCTATATTAATAGAGTGTGTGCTGCCACAGGTAGGCTCTGAGAATAGTGTTAAATTGCTGGCAGTGTTTTGGATTTATTGTTTGACAAGCTCTTGACAAGAGATGCAAACCCAACTTTCCCAATCAGTGGTGTTCAAGAAAGTTGCGCATAGAATCATAGGGTATTTTGGGTTGGAAGGGACCTTTAAAGGTCATCTAGTCCAACCCCCCTGCAGTGAGCAGGGACATCTTCCACTAGATCAGGTTGCTTGGAGCCCTGTCCAACCTGACCTTGAATGTTTCCAGGGATGGGCCATCTACAACCTCTCTGGGCAACCTTTTCCAGTGTTTCACCACCCATATTGTGAAAAATTTCTTCGCTATCTAGTCTGAATCTACTCCTTGTCCTACCGCAACAGGCCCTACTAAAAAGTCTGTCCCCAACTGTCTCATAAGACCCCCTTTACACATGAGATTGGTCAGTGTGTCTCATTTGGATTGAAGCTCTTTGCTGCACATATGTTACAGTCATAGACAATCTTAAACAACTTAAAACTATTAAAACATTGATCAAGGAAACCTGGTTGCTGTGCTTAACACTGCTATTTGGTTTGACATAATACCTGTCCTCATTCTTGATACTACATTTTGTCAGCCTTCACCTGAAAATGATTTATGAACTAACATGTCACTTCAGTACGTTCAGAGGCACAAGGGACAGGGAGTGAGGAAGGGAATTAGTTGCCGCAACTGCATTCTCTCTTTGAGTAGCAAGTTGAGATTTTTGTGTTAGATGGCTTCTCAGAAGTGAGTGTTAATGTCTGAGGGCTATAATGAGATGTTCTTGAGCCATAAAACTGCTGATCTGCATATTAAACTATTGTCAGTATGTGAAAAACATAGCTGTTCTCTCAATAAAAGACCTTTTAAGTGGCAAACACTTTGTCTAGGGAGGTGTAGTCTGTAAAAGCCTCCCTTTACTAACCTGATGTTGCAAATAGTTAAATTCAATTTATGTGTAAGTTGCATATGTGATTGGGTCCTTCTGTTTTATAACTAAGTTTAATGAGCCATTCAGATCCCTGGTTCTGTTGATATTTATTAGTGGAAGGAGGTTTTGTCTGTTTAAAGAGTGGAAAGGTTTTTGTGTCTTTAAAAAAAGATGGCATGACACAAAAAATAAACTAGAATTTGTGAATGGCAGTTCCTTAAGTAGAAGCAGCAAAGCACTCTAATATAGGATTAGTCTCCTCTTGCTGTTTATTGTTGTATCCTTGTTACTAGTATTTTTTACCTTTACAGTTATAGTTGCTTCCTAGATGCTTTACCTATTTGACCTCTATGTAGAGGCACTTGATACTTACCTGAAAGTGCATAAAATGATGTCTAGCTTAATTGTATGGCAAGGTCTTTGAATTAGTGTTGGAAAAGGGAATAAACCAGGATGAGACGTTTGCTAGAGGTACCATACTTCCAGGAACATCTGGTAGCAGAAGTTCTGGATAACATTTTGGCATTGCTAAAATCTCCCTTTGAGGTTTTAGGCATGCAAACATTCGTGATTTGGCTTTAGTTTTAGCAGGAAATTATTGCCATAAAAGGGTCATGGGGAGTCTCACATTAAGTGAAACAGATAAGGCTGTTCTATTAAAAAAAAAAAATCAAAAAAAAACCCCAAACAACAAAACCAACCTGGCATATTAGCTTGAGCTTATGACATACCAAATACTTCATGCAGTGGGACAGATAGTAGTGAACGCATTTCAGCTATATTTGTCCTGATAGTACAAAACTTGAGAATACATGTGGAGACATCAGGGCTCTCAATTATGAAAATGCCATCTGTACTACAAAATGAGATGGTATCACATGGCATCAAACTCTGGTCTCCTGTAAATTAAGTTACAGGTGGAGCATGGTGTGCTCATTCACAGTTTTTGGACAGACAGAAGTTTAAAAGCAGTCCATTCACAAAGTGTGGATGCTTTAAAGCCCCGGGCTTGTCCTCGCAACAGAATCTGTAAGCCTTTCAGTATATCTATATACGTTGACAATAAGAGTCAAAGAATTTGCTTTGCTCATCAAAGTCCTTTTATCTTATGTTGGTATACACTTAAACCAATGTATTGGTATAAATGCATAACTTATTTACAAATGCATGTGTGTGTATATATATATGTATTTGGAGGGGAGTGGGGCTGGGAGTCACTTTTGGCTCATCAGCAAAGCTCATCTCGTAAGCAGTGGAATTGCATGGAGTTGCATTTCCTACTGATTCATTGTGTTTCTGTAGTGAGCCCCTCTTTTGTCTAGCAACTAGCAGCTGGGCAAGAAATGGTGTGGTTTGCATCTCATTTTGAGCTAACCTGTTTATAAGGTCCCTCCCAACCTAAACCTTTCTATGATTGACAAGTATGCTGGTTGTCTTATCAGCAAATGAGACAACAGTGAATGTTGAACTCATGCTTCTTTCTCGGTGGAGAGCATTAACTTATATCTTCCATCCATCTGTTGGCCTTTGGAAAATGTGATCTTGTTTGTCCTCCAAAAATCTTTTTCTATAATTATCTAAGTTCAGTTCTTATTCTAGGCCTGAAATTGAACTCTATAGGATAAAAATGTCAGAACAAGGATAATAGATATCATTTCATCAAGTAGTTAATCTATTTTAAGTGCACACTTGACTCAAATAGCTTCTGTTCTGTGGTTAAGCGTTGTTATATATTTGGAGTTTCAGTCAACATTGCAAGAGTTATAGGGAATATTCATCCACAATTCTACTACTTTTTTTTAGGCATAGCTGAATAAATTTATAAAACGTACTTAAAGATTTTTCTTGTGATTCTTTAACAATGGTACTAAGTGTGTTATGTTAAGAAAGGAAAAAAAAAAAAGAAAAAAAGATGAATGGGAAAATTTGACCTTCCCCTGGAGGGGACTCCCAAGTTTTGCTGCAACCTGGGTTATTTCAGATAAAGATGTAGAAACTAGTTCTCAGTTTAAAATTCTCAAAGCTTTTTGTTGCTGTTGTTTAAATGTTAATTGCCATAGTATAACTATTTGCCTCCAATGGGAACTCCCTGGCCATCCTGCCAAGTCAGCCAGGCAGAGCAACCTGATCTAATATTAAGGTTAGCTCTCCTTTGTTTTCAGGGATGATTTAGGTGAGCTCCAAAGGTTCCTGCTGACCTAAATTATTCTATTATTTTGTCTCCACTTAATCATGGTTAACTGCAAGTGTCTTGAGTTTCAGGCAACAAAGATTTTAAAATTGTCTGCAGTTAAGCTCTTTCCCACAGACTGGAGGAGGGCCCTTGTTTTGGCACCTTAGCCAGTTACCCAAAAGTGAGCATAGGCATGTTTCTGTGTTGCTTGTACCCGAGGAAGCAATGTGATGATGTATTATGTCTGCAAAGGAGTTACTACACTCTGCATTAATTTAACATAGATTTTAACTCTGTCCTGGAAGATTGATGGAGTGATCAGTTAAAGTGCTCAAGCACATAACTGAAATGACATAGCTTCTCCTGATGATAGCTGTCTAAATTACAGCAGGACAATATACCTTATTAACGGAAAATGGTGCCAAATAAGGCTGTTGGTTTTTGTTTCCTTCAAGTTAAGAAACGTGAGAAATGAACTTAAATCACTTTTATGCTTACTGATACAAGCATGCCTTTAACTGGCTTACGTAAACTTGTTTTAAAGTGATCAACTGTAGTGATCAGTAATTGATTTAGATTACTAAGACCTTACTGACTTACTAGCATCAGGTAGTGTCTTTCAAAGAAGAAAAGGGACCCAGGTTTGCATGTTGTTTTTTTTTTTTTGCTTGTGTTCTCATGCTTGAATCGTATTGTTTGCCAGTTTACCTAGTGATTAGGTAAATGGTACCCTGAATAAATCTAAAAGTAGCCCTTAGCTGTGCTATTCCAGCTCGCCATTAGATTTTGTTTTTTTAATTCACGGGTAAATTCTCCCTCCCTGGATCATTATGTATAGACTTTTGAGGTTACAATAGTTCTATCCTACTTCATGGTTTCTCTCTTCCAAAAGTCTACATCGGCAGCAAGGAAGATCTTCTGTCTGATATTTCTTATTCTGGGAGGTCACTAGGCCAGGGAAATGGGATCTAGACTCTTTAACACTGTGTCATCTCAAAAGAATTTCTGAATCAAAGTAGACACTCCTACTTGCCTTTCCTATTTCTGTTGAAAAGGAATTACTATCCTTTTTATAAAAGGGAGATCATGAGGTAGAGCATTGGCTGCATGTGAATGAAGGCAGATGCTGTTCTGAATGCTGAAAAAAGGCAATGTAATATGAATAGTCATATTCAACTAGAACTTGTTAGTGATCTGATTACCATACCTTATTGAAGGAACTACTGCATTTGTACTGGTATGTTAAGGTACTCGTTTTTAAATGCGTTGCAGTGATTGTATTCCACCTTTCTTCCAGAAATGTTACGAACAAAAACAGTACAAAAATGGACTCAAGTTCTGCAAGATGATCCTCTCTAACCCCAAATTCGCTGAACACGGAGGTAACTGCAGATTCAAAAGTTGTTTTTTTTTCCTCCTGTCGTGAGTTTAAATGTATATTCAATACTGTTGGGAAGGAAGGGAGCTAGTTGCTGAGTATTATTCTGTCTTTATGACTGAATAATTACTCTGGATTTTCAGTCTTTGTGCATTCAGACCAAGTTCCCACCCTAGCTCAGTCAGAAACGCTCCCGTGTAGTGGGATGATGAAAATCAAGGTACATGGTGGAAGCACATTTCAGTGAAGCTTCCAAGTAAGTTGCCTTTCTAGGTTTCTGGGTCAGAATGCTGGTGTGGGGTTTTCTTACATTCCTACTTAATAGCAAGCTCAGCCTTTTTTTGAATATTACATGAAGGTAATCTGACAATGAATTAAAAATCTTGCTGCTTTTTGTCAAGTGCATACGCTAAATTTTCTGTATTGCATACCATATTGTTACTTATAAGGAGCAAAATTAAGTGTAATACTGTTGCTGCTAAGACTTGAAGCTAAAGACAGAATCTGGAGATCCTGTTCTGATAAATGTTGCAGGAAACTGGACAGCAAAATGTTGCTTCTGTTTACCTCTGTCAGAACTTAATCCTCAATAAGATGCTCTAGTCTTACTGTATTACAGGGTTTCTGTTGCATCGTTCAGCCAATCTTTCCTTCTGATGCAGTGAATCTTTCTTGTTTGTCTGCTGTTGAAGCAACCTAACACTGGGTGTGTGTGTGTACTGTGTCAGTAAAATTATTTTCCTATTTGACATTATCAGACCTTGGCAAAACGTTCAAGTAATCCTTTTCATGCTTCTGTCAGTGTCTGCTTTTTCATCATTGTCTTCATTACTTCCCTAGAGATAAAAGTACAGTTTTCTTGTTGCTTCAAAGTTAGAGTGGCTTGTCCAGCTCTGACCTAATGCATTTGTCTCTACTAGCGTTTGTGTTTTTATGACATCTCAGTATACATCTGTCTTTTCTGCTCTTGCTGCCTCTTAAACTTTTCCAGGACAACTAGCTGCCTTGGCAGTCCACATACTACTTGGGCTCTGAGCCACTAATGGCTTTGAAGCTTGGGAGCAAAGCCTGGAATGAACAGCTGAAGCAGAACTAAGCCAGTGAAATGATCTGATGGGAAGCTGCACTGTTGTCACACTTAGCTTCAGAGACAAGGAATTTGAAAAATTTAGTGAGAAGGTGACAAACAGATGGATTGCTGTGGCTGGACAGTTATCTCCCTGGTGTGGGAAGGTAGGAGTAGCTTGCCCTCCTTCCCACAGTGCAGACATTCTTTTTCAAGCTTCCTGATACTATTGGGAAGGTATCATTCTAGCTTTCTCTCTTCTTACAATGTGAATGTAGGACAACTTAAACAAAAACCTTGATTTATTTTGGGTCATCATTCCCTTTATGTGTACTTTTACAGAAAACGGTATTAAACAGGTCTATCAATGAAACTTCAAATTGCTGTTCAGGCTGACTTTGAGATGATGGTCCATTGCTATTAGTACTGGGGAAAAGACTGCAACTGGAGGAAAACCAGAATACTATGATGAAAATGTGACTAATAATCTTCTGGCAGGGACCAAAACTAAGTGGTCTCTTATTTATGAAAAAAAAAAAAAACAAACCCCAAACCAAAACAATCTGGAGCAGCTTTCAGGCATAGTGCGTGTGTTACATGCAAGGTGTTTCCCACAGTGTTACTTGAATAATGGGGCAAGAGGGGAAGCAATAGTAATACCTATGTATTATTTGGAATTTTATGCCTCTTGGAATGTTGATTAAAATGGTAGACTTTGAGAAGGTCTTCTACCCCCCAAATACTGTAGAAGGAAATACACTTCTCTGAACTAATGCTTTGTAAGCAACCTGTAATAGCGGAGCTGACTGTGACAGAGATCTGTTTCTTATGGTGTCACACAACCTAATGAGGTTTTTTTTCTTGTTCTACCTACCTGGAACTTTAACACACATTGAGAAGCTCTCTAAAATTGCTTTAGCTTATTGTTAACTCCCTTAAAGCTGGTTAAATGTATTTATTAATTAAAAAAGTTTGCATTGTCTGTGTTAATCATATCTGTATGATATTCTGCAGTGGTCTCTTTAAGACTAATTTCAAGAAAGGAAATGCTTCCATATAACAGTCTTCAGCTGTGCTAGGCTGCTATCCTGATCTAAATTTATCATTTAATGGGGAACTTCACTGTGTAACAACTTCAAAGGATATCTGCACTGTGAAACTGGCATATGGGAAGTCAGAAACATAAGTATATGATATGTCTTACAGAGACGCTTGCGATGAAAGGACTGACCTTGAACTGCTTAGGGAAGAAGGAAGAAGCATATGAATTTGTTCGTAAAGGACTTCGTAATGATGTAAAGAGTCATGTCTGTATCCTTTGTAATTCAAAACCTGATCTCAATGCTATGAGTTCTCACTTCTGTGTGTATGATTTTGTTGCTACATGAGTACATACTTTTGAAGTACATAACAAGGTCTGTATAGAAATGGTCTAAAATAAGGTGTACAGTGAAATTAATTTGTAACCAAATACTTGAAATAAGGTTTTATTTTCCTTTCTACAATTTTGCAGAACCTTTAATGAAAATGCCTTTTAAGAAAAGACCATCTATGATGTTTACTTTCTGCAGAGGATAGGTATGGCTTGTAAAATCTGGCCTTTTCTAAAGTTTTCTTCTCTCTTAAAAAGGTATAAGAAATCCAGTCTAGACGTGCTTTGAAAATACCTATTTTGCCACTAAATTCTAGATAATGGTTTAGGTCTACTGGCTTGACGACTACTACTCTATTCTAAACTTGTTTTCCAAAAGTTTATACCTGCAAAATACTTAACGGCTGCCCAAGAGCTTTGGGAGTAGCTGTCTTCTGTTTAAGCCACAGGTAGGAGATTTGCACAGAATGCCTTACTTACTCTGTATGCACTTGAGTTGCATGTTAAGGGGCAAATTTCACATTAAAATATTTGTTTTTAACATTTAAACAAAACATTTAAAACAACATTTAAACAAAAAACAATGTTTTTAACATTTAAACAAAAACAACATAAAAAATCCAAAATATTTTTAACATTTAAACACAGCTGAAAGAAACTTTCTGATGGCCATCTTGTTGAGATAGAGGGATGGCTGTTTACACTATTCTTATATTAAATGTCCAGGGAGCTTGAGATTGGGAAAAACCTCTAAGTGTATGGAGATTATCAGAGTTACTAGAGGTATGCCATAGAACAGTCAGAGATAATTTGTATCTTCTTGATTTTATAAGCTGAACAGCTAAGGAATACCAAAGCAACTTTAATGTATGTGTAGGAAGTCTTGCACCTTAAATTGGGGAGCAAAAGAATCTGGGCAAGTAAGTGGATAGTTTGGGGGGGTTCTGATTCCTAAACAAAATTCCAGGGTGGGATTGATCAGCATCCCAACTCCTGTCTGCAATTCATGCCAACTCTTAAAACTTGCCTACAAATGCTGGAAGAATCTGTGCTTTTTCAGATCTAATTTTGGGGGTGGGGTGGTGAAAGGGACCCTCTTGCTGGACAAGTTTTTTTTTTTAAAAAAAATTTTTTTTTGAGTTTTAGTGGATTTTATTAATTTTACTGACTTGTTAAACTTACATGAAGAAGACTACAAGGTATTTTGTTTTCTGAATTCAGAGAAAGTATAAACTCATCTAAATCCTGTTAGGCACAAATGTGGGGTTTTTTTAAGCTGCATCCATAGAACTAGCTCTTACAAAGCAAGCATACTGCAAGCACACCTGATGTGCTGTCATAATGTCGCTACCCAAATATCTGAATCTTTCCTGATGGTGGGGCTCCAGTACATGGGGAGAGTCAAAACTAGGAGAAACTGAGATCTGAGGCTGAGCTTTTTAATAGAGGTTCCTTCTATGTACTTGGCAAACGGTTGTGACCAGCCATGAAGTTCTGATGAAAACTTGAAGGCCTATTGATTCTCAGTGTTACCTAAGCAGAACTTGGGCAGTATTCTAAAACAGAGTTTACATTTCCTGTTTCATGTGATCTTTAAGTGTGATCTCATGTGATCTGTCACTAAGCTTCAAGGGAGAGGCAGGGAGTAGCAACTAAAGTCACCTTTTTTCAGTAGCTGGTTTTGAGGAGGTGCAATATGTCTTATGTGTCCTTATTTTCTTGTGGTAACATCTGAAGGTGCTTTTAGTGTATTTTGCCATCTGTGCTTTTTAGAAAGCACCTGGTAGAGGGTGTTTAAAATACAGCTGGTCACTTCAGTGTTCTCATGTTTAAGGAGGAGTAGATGATTTTAATTCTTCTGCAGTTCCCTGTATTGAAGTTTGGGGGAAAATGGCCATTGTAAAATTGTTTAGAAATCTTGAAATTTTCTGGTCAAACTACAAATTAATTTTGACCAATTTTTTTGAATATAATTTGAGAAATGATCTGGTCAGAGATCTACACTTAGTTCAAGAGCAACTGTTTCGGATAGTGCCATGTTATACTCAGGACACTGTAGGAACACATCCAAGACTGTCCAGAGCTGTCTATTATAATAAATTGGTGGCACTGTGCTTTATTGGCTTGTATCAGCTGTTAAAATTTCTTAGGCTTAGTCTTGACTACTGTACACACTTACTTCTGAATGGGTTTATGCTTTTCTTTACTTGATTGCTTGGTGAAGAATATGATTTATGAAAGATTAAGATGGATTACCAATTAATGGTGCCTGATAAATTACTCAAAGCATCCTCTTAGCTTAAGTACATTGTTAAAGTGCGCATAAATTCTTTTGTATGGCATTGTCTTGCTCTAGGTGAAAATCTAAAATATCAGTAGTTCTGAGGCAGGTGTATGAAGGTGCTACATTTAACTTTGATCAAATGTCCTGAGTACTTGAACTCAAATAGGCAAGGCAAGATCTGTAGAAAGAAGTAGCAGCATTAGACTAACTGCTGTAACTGTATGCAAAACTGTTTTGTCCCCCTTTCCCCATTTAGTCTTAAATCATCACAGCAGCAATCACAACTCTAGGAGTCTTATCCTTTATTATTGATAAGTACAAACCTGCTTTGGATCTTTATATCTAAAACTTACTTCAGGATGTGAGTCTTTCTAAGAAAGAGGGAACTTACAGTTCTGTTTCTTTGACTAATTTAACCAGGTTAAGCCACTGAATTGTGCTTTCTCAACTCTTTGAGATACAAAGTTTAGAAATTATTGTATCTTTGGAGGGAACAGTTGCTTCTGTTTCAATTCAATAGCATAAGAACTCTTTAATATTTTGGTTATTAGCACTATGAGTTATTTGTACCATCTTAATTGAAAGAGGATGAAGGATGTATATACTGATCCCCAAGAATTGCTGTGTTGCACATGCGACAGCTTCTTGAGACAACTTTTGAGCCATTTCTAATGTGAAAATCATAGTAAGTTCAGATTTGATATTGTGGAAGATGTTGCCTCAATGAGCTACTAGTAACCTGGAGTAGCAAAAGGTAGATCATGTCAAGTAATCTTTCTTTTAATGACTCTTGGAGACTGATGTAAACACAGTGTAGTGCGTTACTATGACATACATTGGTTTGATGCTTTGAATTCAGAATCTTTCCAGGGTAAAAAAGGATGCTTGTGAGAGAAAAGTCTATTGAAATGACACACTACTGATGGAAATCTGAGATGCTGAGACTGTGACAAAGTCTCTTGATGCACAGAAATGCTAAGGTTTCCTCTTATCAATGAATAAAATGTAGCTCTGTGTTTATCCCTTACTGTAAAATCTGGAGACTAATTGATGTTACAGATAGGCAAGTGAAGAAAAGTAAAACTTGTACAGCAATTGTATTGTTAGAATGAGACACTTCTAGGGACTAAGAATTCTTACTGTAATTACAGTAGTATGTTTTAAACAATACATCTCTAGGAATAACTTCGGGAGTTTGTGGAGTTTGGATCATTTAGTTTGTATAACAGTTTTTTGAGGGGTTATGAATGTGACTTAAGATTTTTAAATGACTTGCTTATTTGGAAGCATTTAATATTTTAAAATGTATCAGTAAAGTCTGGCTACAGTAATCAAACTTAATTTATAAGGGTGCTGATCTTCAAAGAAAGTGTTGAGTTGGTTGGTCTGTAACACGAATGCACTGCAGTTACTTTTTGAAAATTGTGAATATATCTTCCTTAATGTGCGTTAGGTTGGCACGTCTATGGTCTTTTGCAGCGTTCTGATAAGAAATACGATGAAGCCATCAAGTGTTACCGGAATGCACTCAAACTAGATAAAGATAATCTACAGATCTTGAGAGATCTCTCTCTGTTGCAGATTCAGATGAGGGATTTAGAAGGATATAGAGTAAGTATTCTCTTTGAATGTTGTTACCATTCTCTCATTATTCCATTATTAAGTCTTTTATTTATAGTAATTCTGTTGCTACTTGTTTTTGCTGTTTCAAGTGTTTTAAGCTCTTGTTTATGAATATTGCATCAGAGCTCCATGTAATGTTGAGAACAGAACTAGAAGTACAGTTGAGAACAGAACTAGAAGTACAGTTATTCTGTACAATTTGACTTGTGGATCACTGTAAAACTCTATTTCTCAACTCATTTTTCACTAAAATAATGAAAATAAGGGTAAGACTTAAAGCTTAGCGAGTAAGAGTACTTACTGTAATATTGTGAAGTACTGCAAATGGTGTTTTGCGTCCATATACTGAAGGGTTTTTTTTTGTAAGAAACATAGTTATGTTTCTTTGAGTATGTGGGGAAACTTGGCCCATGATGACTGATTTCTTGAAACCCAATACTGATTTTTATTATAAATAAAACCTGAAAAATCTGTCTAAAAACAGAGTTAGTGGTTTCAAAATGGCTGAACTGATTTGGCTGTGAAAGGGAAAAGTCCTGCTCCTCTTCCATCTACTTCACATGAAATAGAGGACTGGATTGTGGGATTTGGCATTAGTTGTCTTCTTCACTGAGGATGTTGAATCTGATAATGCAAGAAAGGGGAATAACTGACTTGGGAATGTGATTTGACTCAGGAAAGGGTGTCTGAGAAGCACTGCAGCGGTGTAAGTATGATGACCTTGTGCCTGGGCATGAGGGGAGTGGGACTTTCAGTGGCAGTGAGCTCATGCTTTCTAGTGGAAGCCCCTCTGAGGTTTCAAAGCTATATCTTTGGAAATAATTCGGGCCCTTAAGAGGTACTCTTGAAAATGACACCTTTTGTGTACCAAGAAATAGATTTTATGCTTTGTGCTGTGACTCCTATATTTAGAATGTAGCCCCTAGATTTGAGACAGAAACATGCTGCTTCCCCCTATGCTGTTAGAATTTCAAAAATTGCCTTGGAATTTTAAAAGATCTTTTAAAAGATTAGCCATAATGGTGGTAAATCGTGAAAAAGATGTAGTAACTCTTTTTTTAACATCTTTTATTTTTAAATTGTTTTTCTTTCACTGAAGGAGACAAGATACCAGTTACTTCAGCTGCGCCCCACACAACGGGCTTCCTGGATTGGATATGCCATTGCATACCACTTATTGAAAGATTATGATATGGCCTTAAAACTACTTGAAGAGTTTAGGAAAACCCAACAGGTAAGACTTCCTATTCTGGAAAGAGAATCTGAGGAATTAGTTCTTTGTAATGAGGAAGAACTAAATAGGAACCAGTTAAGAATTAGGAAGAAATTTGTTATTTGTGGAGCTTTCTGGTTTGAGCAGAAAGATTTTGAGGAGCTTAGCAGCTGATGTGAATTATACAGGAATAGTTTTTCCCCTTGCAATAGGCTGGTAGGGCTGAGGATATAAGGGTAGACTGATGTGGAATAACTGAGTAACTTAATGTTTGTGAGACATGTAGCTAAAGAGAACCTGTGATGATCCTGTCCCTTTACAGCAGGTAAAATTTCAGAAAATACTGTTTAGTTTTGGATGTGCTCATTTGCCCTCTTCTGCCATAGCCTGGATGCCATTACATCTCTACAAAGAATGTGAAAAAACTTTTTCATTGCTTTGTATGCATCTCTATATTGTGCACTTGAAATCAGAGCTGGGTGTCAAAGTAACATGAAAGTATAGCTGAAAACTCTTTGTTTGAGAAGATTTGGTGTTACTGAAACTTGGAGTAAATCAAATGGTACAATGCCAAAATCACTGAGTATAATCTTTTTTTAAGAGAGACCATTCTCATATTCTGTTATTGGTAGCTCAGAACTAAAAGTCTGAATTAACAGAATGGATGTGTTAATTATTCTGTAACATGGAAAGATAAAACATGTTTATAGATGCATTGAGCTTGGGAGGCGTGCTGGAATTATCATGTGCAGATACCAAGATATTACCTGACGTATAGATTGTGATTTCTTTTTTTTTTTAACAAAAATCTCACATCCTTTCTGAGAATTGCATTTGAGATCTTATACAGCCAGAATGGGACTAACTGTAAGAAAGGAAATTAATAATTGCTAGGAGGGACCAGTGTTTGTCTTCATATATCATGGTCAAACAAAGGCTGTTGCAAGCCAAGGGTATAGATTAATATTTCAAAAGAGCTGTAACTTCGATGTTGAACAAAAACTGAAAACAAGAAGTTTAAATGAAAATTGGGTCATTTTTTGAGTATTTGACAGCCAAAAATAACAGCTCTCAAATGAGTCAGCGGAGCCCAATCTGAGTTCAATGTCTAAATGACTGTTGGAATGAGAGAGAATATATAATAGATGGAAAAAACGGCAAATGAAGTGTAAGAAATTGGGGCTGTTTTAAGGACTAAGAGGGCTTAACACTATTATTGACCACTTGGAGAGAATGGAAGTGAAGCTATTAATGTTGTTGTCTTTTCTAAAAGGTTGTGTGTAAATGTGCTTGTTGAGAGCAATCATCACAATAGCAATTTAGTCTAGAGACTAAGCCAGATTTAAATACCATCTGCCATAGATGAACATATTAAATCAGTGGAATTTGCTGTGGGAGTTGTTATAATCTTAAATTTCAACTTAAAACAAAGAAATCATGAGAAGGTGTCAGGCTCTGATGCCATGTTTTAGTAAAACTGGAAATATTTGGGAAACTTCCATAAATAGAAAAACTGTACTTGAACTATATGAGCTGTTTAATTATTGCTTAGCATAATACCAATCACAGGCAAATGGTGGAGAATCTGGTTAAGCATTAACAGACAGAAATATGCTACAAATGTTGGACAACAGTTTATAGAAAATTAGATATGTCAAGCCTTTCCTCTTTTTTGAGATTGGTAGAAATAGTTAAGTTGTATATTGTGTTTTCTCCCTCAAAACACTAAAAATAAGGATGACCACATTAGTTTCATTTCATCTGCAAATAGAGAGAGTCTTGTGCTTTGCTGTGCTAGCTCCCTTAAGAGTGCAGGCCCACGTAGAGCCCTAACCACTGAAGAGAAAATCAATGTGTTGGGTCCAGAACAGTCAGGAGAGGCCAAGCAAACTCACAACTCAATTTTGCCACACTTTGGGTCTTCTACAGTAGTCCCCAAACGTGCTCTTTGTGCGATCTCTGTATATTTAACAGTCCTGCACTCAAAATGGTTGAGTTCAGGATATTCCATTGATCTTTGAGGAGGTACTTGCTTACTTTACTTTCCAAATCTCCCCTCTTGCCCTGTCATTTGCATTCACTCCAACTCCATAGGTGAACTTTTGTGACTGAGTTGATAGAATATTGCATGTGACTGTGATAAAAGGGTGGTGGTGTTCAAGGTTTAAAAAGAGGACTGAAAGACTGAAGGGTTTCCAAGTCACTAGTGAATGGGAACCTTCAACAAACTAATGTTTTCAAGGAGTTTTATGGCAATCTGTATTAGGTTTGATACTGTTTACCATTATTGTTAATGAATAAAGATGTAAATGTAACATGTAAAATGCTGCTGTTGTAACAATTGGTAAATAATGGTAATGTCAGGTGATCATATTTATTTACTTGGATTACTCAGGCAGCTCTGTCCATTCAGAAGTGAATTAACACAGCCAAAACCAAGCAGTAAAACTAAGAAAAAGATCAAGGAACTGTCATTTTAGTGATTGTAGGTGAGTATTTGAAGATGCAGTATTGCAAAATAACAGAGCTAATCTAACTACAAGCTGTTGCCAAAACCAGCAGTCATTTTCCTGTGTGCTCCCGCTGCTTCCTTGTGCAGCAGTGGTTGACTTGTGGAGGGCTGGTTCAGGAAGCCAAAGTGACAAAAAAAAAAAAAAATCACTCTTTTGAAGGCTTGATTGGCTGAACTGAACAACTGTGAGGTGAGAGGGGAAAGAGGAAGGGGAATAATAGAGGGAAGTGAGCTGCCTTTGTTGATCTAGGCTGTGGTTAGATTGACTTAGCTTATTGTAAAATTGTCCCTCAGTGCAGGCTCGTGGGTGAAAAGCAAAAAAACACCCTTATTTCTGAGAAGCAGGGATTTTCTCTACAGAGCACTGATTACTGAGAGCTCAAGACTTACTGATGACCCTGTGTTTAAAAAGTTAGAAAATGAAAAGAACGGTATGGAAAGATAAGAGGACTAGACAAAATGCTGTCTAGTGAAGGGCAGAGATCTTTGTTTACTGTAAGCAGAAAAAACCTAGGTGATTCTCATACAGTTTAGATCCTGGTTTTGGGAAGAATGATAGCAAGAAGATTGCTTAGTGGGGAAAAATAAAGGAACGAGTAGCCGCAGGAAGTTGAGCAACAAATGATAAATCACTTTTTATCACTGACATTTTTATTCTAATGGCTAAGTTATCATTGGAAATGATGAATTTTCTGTTTCTTGGTGTATCCAGATCAACACTGCCTGTCATCTGAAAGCTGTAAGTTAGCCAGATGCACAATATTTTGGTCGAAAACAGGTTATGAGTTTGAGTTTTGAATGCGGAGATCACTGCAGGAAATATAACAGCCTGTGCTGTCCAAATTAAATCAAATGATTTAAGAGTCACTTCGGAATTAAAATTTTGGGAGCCAAGGTGTAAAACAACTATGCAATTTGTTTTACTGTTGTATGTCCCATTTTTTCCTTTCTTCTTTTCCAGAATAAAACTTTTATTCTTAATTTTTATTTTATTCCTAATTTCTGCATCAGGCCCACAATTACAGATATGGACAGAAAACCTCTGGAGTTTTGGGGGTCTGCTCTTAGGTATGTTTTGGCTGCATCTTGTCACATTCTTTCAGTGACAGTTATGTTAGGGCATCTATTGTTGTAAAATTTTTCTTTGGTCCAGGAGAGGAAAAAAATTGTTCTGAAACAGCAGAATTGAGTTCTCTTGAAAGCTGGACATCTCATGTGCAAGAATCATAACCCTTCTGGGGGGAGGGAGGACTAAAGATGTATTGTGCAGCAATACCAATGGAGTGGAAAAAACTTCTTATAAAATATCTTATTCTTTATAAGAGGATCTGATTATTCAGATTAAGTACTAGGGTTATAAGCTGCTTGTCTTCTGATGAATTGCACGTTTAAATCATTAACCTGATGAGATTTCAAAATCTCTTTCAAAATGAACTCTTGAAACTACTTTTAAAACAGCTCTGGGGGTGACAGTAAGTGCAGTATCTTTCTGGTGGATTTGCCTTATGTGTAAGAGGGCAAAGTAATTTGATTTTTTTGACATTTCATAATTTCTTTTGTTAGTTCTGCCAAGCCAGAAGAGCCACGAAAAAGTTATTTGATACCTGTTGTTGGGGTAATTTGTTTTTTTTTTTTGAAGGCCTAAAACCAATTCATGATGTGCCAAAAAGCTGTGCTACTTGTGGAATTTAGATATGTGTATTGTATTGGATGGGAGGATATTTTCATGGGGGAAGTGAAAGAGAAAGAACTAAATCTGTACTCTGCAGTTTCAGTTCTGTGGTATTGCAATAAAGATAAGCAGGAAGACATGCTTAAACACTTAACCCCTGTTGCATGTGTCAATTCTGTGAAGCGGTTAAAAATGCTTTCCAGGTAACAAAGTTTTTATTAGTGACTTCCAATATTTAATAGGGATAAAAATTGAGCAAAGGAGGAAACAGAAATGGAGCTGCAGACAGAGGAAATATACTTCAAGAAATGGGTAGGATTTCATGCTACCTGCTGACTGTAGTATGTACAAGGTCTAGTCTTGTTCCATTTGCCATCATTTGCAATAATATGTTAACAGTTACTGAAAAAATACTTGAATGCTATTATTTACAGCCCCAAAATTGATCTTCAGTGTCAGATATACACCTCTTTACAATATTGTAATTTAGTTATGCTGTCTTTCATAACACTTCTATCTAAAAGGAATGCTCACAGCTATAAAAGATGCCTTTAAAAATTCAAAGAGCATGTAAACAGAAATGTTAAATCTCATAAAATTGATCTGTTCTTAGGGAAGGGCTGGAAGTAGTGGTTTAGGACACAAGTCTTCTAATATGAATGTTAATTTCAACTAGTTTAATGTTTTTGGTTTTTTTTGTTGTTTGTTAAATTATTTGGTTCTTTAAAGACCACAGTGGAAAAGCTTTACTCAGGGAACAGAAAAGTAATAGTAAACCATTTGACCAATGTGACTTTAGTGTTGCTTGCTCAGAAAAAAACAGTGTGTGTATGGTCCTGGGAAAGAAAATCATTAACGTTTATCAAGCTCAACTGTTTCTTATCCATTTTTATTATTTAAAAAAAAAATCATGTAGACTATAACCATCTTTACTGCCTAAATAGAAATTGTAGAAGGGCATTTCACATATTAAACTTGTATATAGCTGCTGGGCGTTGTCTGGAGACTTCTGCATTTGGTCTCTGAAATTCTTGTAATTTACTCGTAGTTGAAGTAGCTTCTGTGCGTATTAGTGAAGAGTATTTCGTATGAAATAATTATTTTAACTCTGGCAAGACTTTTCATTGCCTAAATGCACTTTAGGGAGTTATCCCTTGAAAGGAATACTTTTTAACATCATCCTGTTTCAGTGGCTGAGGTATCATTGGAAGATGGATGGCACATGAGTCTTATATAGCCTGTAAGCTAAGTCCTAGGTACGCAACTGGCAGCAGACCTCAAAATAATTACCTGTTGCTTTAAAACACTCTTTGCATGCTTGTGCACTGTACTTTCCATGTGATTGAAGTGTAGTAAAAAGAACACTTGGTTAGAGAGAAATAGTCAAAGCTTCCTGTCTGAAAAATTCTAGTTGTCAAGCTGTAGCCAGTATTTGGGTGGTTCATTGTTCTTGGAAATAGTTTGATTCAGAATTTTTGGTATGTTGAAAACTAGTATTGTGATGTCCCATCAGTTTCCTGTGGAACTTAGGTCAAAATTGTTGTGGAGTACACAAGTCATTCAGAAGGAAAAGACTACCAAGATCTTTGCAAATTTTATTGAATTGTATGAGAGAAGGCAAGGATTCTTTTTTAATTAGCTTGTCACAGTGATATAAAAAAGAGAAATACAGGAATTCTTTTGAACTGTTCTCTAACAAAGGATATCCTGAATGAGTCTAATTTGGTTATGAGTAATGGAAGTTTTACATTTTTAATGTTTGGATGGATTTATAAATAGACCTGATATATTCTGTAGCCTGAATCTTGTGTTCTGTAATACTGAATACAGTTGAGGGTACAGGTAAATGTTAACTAACCTATTGCTTTTTTTCCCGCCAGATTCCTCCTAATAAAATAGATTATGAATATAGTGAACTGATTTTATATCAAAATCAAGTGATGAGAGAGGCAGATCTATTTCAGGAGTCTTTAGAACATATAGAGACATATGAAAAGCAAATATGTGATAAATTAATAGTAGAAGAAATCAAAGGTAAGTAATTCTTTTTGCCTCAGCCAATTTGTTCTAAACTTTTGCTAATGGCATTTCATATATGATAAAGCAGTAAAAGAAAAATATGTGAAGTCTTTAATTGATTTGAAACAATTACTATAGGGAAACTAGTAACACCAGATTTGCCGTTTTGTGCTCCAATAACTCACCCTACCAAAGTGGATAGTGGATGCAGGTAGTTTAACTTGGGCTGACATAGGAACAGAGATCTCGGAGATGATTATATTGGTGTATATTAGAGGTGTATATTGCCTTCTGTAAATCACAGCTTGTATAACCAAGTTTTAATCTCATGAAGAATACTGTAGTACAAATGCTGACTTTTTTTTGACTGAAGCGTCAAATTCTTGTTTCCTCTTCAAGCTTTATAATGCACTTACTTGTATTGCCCTAGTGAATACTGAAGCTGACTTTTGATTAAAAAAAAAAATAACCCACAGTTGTTCTGGGGATTCAAAGTACTAATACTGAGTTCTGAATATGTGCAATTATATAGTGTAATAGCATGTATTCTTCGTGTTCCTCGCACAGTTGTGGGTTGACTCTAGCCAGCAGCTAAGTCCCACACAGCTGCTCACTCACTTCCTTCAGACTCCCTCATCAGCATAGGAGACAGGAAGAGCAAAAACAAGAAAACTCATGGGTTGAGGTAAAGATAGCTTGGGTGAAAGGAAAAAAACAAACCAGATCCGCCAGTGATGCAAAGGCAATCACTGACCACCTCCCACAAGCAGACTGATACCTAGCTAGTCTCCAGGCAATGACCACCTGCCCAAACACTCCTTTCCCTGAGGTTTTTATTACTAAGTGTGACATTATATAGCACGAAATATCCCTTGGCCAATTTGGGTCAGCTGTCCAGGTTGTGTCCTCCTCCCAACTTATCAAGCATCCCAGCCTACTTGCTGGGTGGCAGAGTCAGGGTAAAAAGAGGAAAGCCTTGATGCTCTACAAGTACCGCTTAGCAGTAGCAAAAACATTGGTGTGTTACCAATGTTTAGTCGCAAATCCCAAACCACAGCGCTCTATGGGCTGCTGTGAAGAAACCTAATTCCATGCAAGCCAGACCTGGTAGAACAATTTACTTGGTAGCAAACCAGGGTGATTTAACAGGTTAAAAAATGGTTAGTTGGTGTGAAAAATATAGGTGTAGTTAAGTAAACAGCCTGGTAAGAAGTGATATAGTCATGTATTGGAGTCCTGGAAGGAAGAGTTGCTTGTTTCTCTGATAATCCCAATAGCTATTTTGAAGAGTCAGATGCAGACATTCAAATAATCTTTGTTTTCACAGGTGCTGAATACTCCAAACTGTGTTGAGCTGTGTGTTTGGTAGCTTTAAGTAGCACTTGTAATACACATTAAATGCCTTTGGAAAAATAAAAACCTTTTTCTAAGTATCTACATATGATTAATCCCAATTTTATGTATCTAGTTTTGTAAACTTTACTCCCATCCCATTAGTGTTTTCTCATGTAATTCAGTTCTTTGCTGCGTTCTTTTTAGGAGAGATGTTACTGAAGTTGGGAAGACTGAAAGAAGCTGGTGAAGTATACAGAGAGTTAATTGAGCGCAATGCAGAAAACTGGTATTATTATGAAGGCTTGGAAAAGGCTCTACAACCTAGTAAGTTAAGATACACAGATACATTGAAAATATGTATGATACAGGTTATACTTAAAACTCCTGTTTGATATGTTACTGGTTTAGACTGAAAAGCTTTACTCGGCAGAAAACTATGCATTTTCTAATCATGAATAAGATATAGTTGTGTTCATTCACTTTAATAATGTTCACTGACAAACTTGCATACATGAAAATAGCAACAGCAAGTCTTTCTCTTCTTGAAGCTCAAGGTGGCATTTGCTTACATGGAGAACGTTTCCTTGCTGCACATGAACTTGCAAACCAAATTGCAGTTCACTCCTATCTGGTAGTTGTTCATCGAATTACTATCATACACCACAACATAGATTTGTCATTCTGAAACTTCTTTAGGTGGTACTTCTTTCTGCGGGCATGTAAGGAAATACTCAAATATTTAAAGATAGCCTTAAATGTAAAGAAAGCCTTTTAAAGATAGGCTATCTGAAAAAAAAAATATTTAAGTTGACTGTTGTTTGGAGGGAAAGGTGATAAATATGAGAAAGTCTTTGTTATTCCAATGCTAGTTCATATGACTGCTGTTCTGTCTTTCCAGGAAAATAGCTAGTTGTCTCTTTTAAATTACAATATTGCAACAATTTATACTAAGTGTTTTGCAGTTGTAAGTTTCCCAAATGTTTACCTTTACACAGGAATGATTTCCTTGTATTTCAATGTTCACTAATTAGTAGAAGTTTTACTGGAGTTATTCTGATGACATCATAAATCATAAGCCCACAAGGATATAATTTGTAGATAATATAGCTGCATTATTTCTTAACCAGCTTCCTTCTAGACAGTTTTACAGTTGGTTTTCATAAGCTCTGGGAATATGGCTTGTGACTTGGGAAATGAAAAGGGTGGCATTTGTTACATTTATACAGAGAGTAGTTGCCCTTTGAGTGCTTTTCCTGGTGTATCCATAGAGTTGAAGATCATGATTATTGTCTCAGAAAACAAATTACCCAAGAATTGGGTAGTTTGATTATTCTGTCTGATATAACAAGAAATTGATTATTCTGTTTGATATACCAAATATGTTGATGAAGATGTGTAGTTCTTATCAAAGAACCAATCTAGTAGTTTGACATATTAAAATCCTATGTAGATTAAAACTGTACTAATTTATATAACTAATAATGCTACTTTATTTTTTAGGTGGTCTTAGGACTATTTCCTCCCCCATGGTAAGTTCTGGAGCTCCAACTTGTGACTTCAATTAGGGCTTTTATATGCTTTAGTTCCAATCCAAACATTATTTTAGTATAACTTAGAACTGTATCTCTTGGAGCCACTGGGTAACATATTCCCCCCCCTTCCCCAACATCTGAGCTCAGTGACAAGATAAATTGCTTTCTTACGAAATTAAACCAGACATACTTATTAAATGTATGTTGTCTCATAGTCTTGATCTGTACATTCAGTTTTATTTAAATTGCCTGATCATTTTAAAAATACTTAACCAAAATTGATCTTAATTATGTGAAAATGGCATTTCAAAGCAACAGATTAGTTTTGTTTAAGTTCTAACCACATTGGAGCTCCAAAGCATATTATGGGGGAAAGGGGAGGAGTGGGAAGAAAAAAATTTAACAAAAATAAAGCTACTTAAACGTTAAGGTATAAAGAGTTCTGGTGCTCAGTACTTACACTGGCAGTGTTGTGCCCTGTTTTTGCTGCCACCAGAGGACCTATAATAAAAGCATGCTTGTATAGTACCCCATTTGTATACCTGTCATTAAGAAAAGCAATGTATTTCTCTGGATGCTTTAAGTATGTCTGAAACAGATGCATAGTGAAAAATAGTTAATTGAAGCTGTGAATGTTAAACTACTGTGTGAATGGGTCTGCACAGCATGTAACTGAAAGAAACCAAACTCTAGTACTCTATGATTGAATGTGCAAGGTAATTGTTCTGTTCGCAATTTATCCTTACAGTGATTAATGCTGGTAGTTGTGTCTTGTACATACAGCGTGTGTTCAATATGGTTTCACACAGTAATGTTTATTATTAACTGGGAAAAAAAGTTTGAAATGTTTAATTGTTCCAAATCCAAACTGTGTAAGAAGTCTAGCTAAACTAATTCTCAACACTTAAAAACATTTAGAAGAATAGATTTTTATCTCTGTTACTTATGTCTATTATATTTACTGACAATAGGCACTTTAGAAGAGAGGCTTCAGATTTATGAAGAAGTTAGTAAAAGACATCCCAGAGCAGTTTCACCTAGAAGATTACCTTTAAACTTTGTTTCAGGTAACAAGTTGCATATCTGTTCTGTAATAGTTTACTTGGGGTTTTTTTAAGTTTTCATCAGGCGGTTGAATGCACATTTAGTACCTATTTGTACATGTACACCAATCAGACATATTTCTCTTGCAATAGACAAAGTTATTTGTTATGTTTTAGGAATTGATAGAAAAGGTTGCTTTAATATGGTGATACCAACTATGTAATGTTTGTATTGATAAAACATGCATGGTATGCAGTGGTTTGTAGACTGCAGGAATTATTGTACGTAATTTTTCTGCCTCATGCAAGTTAAGAATCATAAGCTAAAAGGTGTGGGTATAGTACACTTGAATTAAAGCTATAGGGGGGTGTGTATATATACACCCCATACCTTTAATATACTTATATAAGCAAACTTACATTTTTTCAGTGCTTATAAGTAATATAAATGATACAATAACAATTGCCATGGTGTAGGACTGATGAATTTCCTGACTTTTTTGTACTGGTAATATACCAGAAAACGCCAACTCTTTTTTTGTGACTGAGTATCTTAAATCTACAACCTAAACTAACTTTGTGCTGATAATTTAATAAGAATAGGAACAAAAAGCAGGTCTGCAGTTTTATGTACCACAAATTATTTTAATTTTATAGCTAAGTTCTTTCAGTGCCTATCCTATCAAAAGTTGTATTGGAATACAGTGCACAAATATATTCTCATTTCTGGAGGGAATATGCATACACTCTTTAAAACAGAAAGCTATGATCTTTCAAAATAGAGGGAAGGAGGCTAAATGAAATGGTAAATCCCATAAAGAATACACACTTGATATGTAGCTGTCTAACTGCTGTAGCTCCAGTAGAAAACTTTTGGAAAGAAATATAAAGTACACAAGTTAAAAATTTCGTGCCAACTAGATATCTAAGTTCAGCTGCAAATTCCCAATGTATCTGCTCATGCTTTTAATTTTGTGAGGTTAGTTTTCAGTTTAGCTCACTTACCGAGCACTGCATATCTGTCCCTGTAAATGCTACAGAGCATAGCTAGTCCGCGTTTTTGTTGTTGCTCACGAGTCTGTGCATACACCTTTCCTGTGTAAAATCACAAGATTTTAACTGCTTCCGAAGAGATTTAGCCCTGAAGTTAACACTTGTGCCTTACTTAGTCCCAGATATTTCAGTTTCGTTGAAGATACAAGGGCAAATTTTAAGGCAGTTCATCTAGATTTGAAAAGCTAGGTGACAAGTAATTGTTTCTCCTGTAATAAAATTGTTTAAGGTAATACACAGCAAACAGGGAAATAACTTGTGAAACACTTTCCCCTATCTTCATTGTGTGTCTTGCTCTTGACTTCATTTCACTGTATATTTTGTAGTAGGTTACTGTGTCATATCTTAGTGTAGTTTCACAGCTTACATTCATTTAAATAGAAGTATCTTTGTTAATAAAGATTAGTTGTTCCTGTTACAGCAATACTCTAAATGAAAGCAAAATTCATTACTAAATCAATCCAGAAAAAACTCAGACTACTTTCTGTGGAGTTTCATAACAAACAGGAATTTTCCTGAATTAAAACTTGTGTTTCTATTAATCTATTAAGCTTGTATCAGTCATGAATGTAAAACTGTTTTTGATCCCATAGAAATTCATCTGCTAGCTTTACATCTATTTACTAAATGATTTCTTGTGTTTATAAGTACAGCAGATAAGAAATCCTGTTAGCAAAAGTTAGTAGTGAAATGTGAAGATGTAGAAACAAACTTTTTTGCAGAAATGTATCTGCAAATTTCAGGAGGATGGAATTGTTGGTTAAATGAGGTTGCTGTTCCAGTGTGGTCACTGACCAGTTGCTTGCAACCAACACTGATTCAGAATTGGCTTAAAATACTTTAAAGTGCAGGCTTGTGTTAAAAGGGCAGCCCTTCCCAGACCTTGCCAGCATTGCATCTTAATAATCTTGTATTTAATACAAATCAGCTCCTTGATCCAGCTGGAAACCACCTTTATGGAGGAAGGCCATTAAAATTAATTTTTTTTTAGATTTGTTTACGCTGGTGTGAATTCACTGTTCCTGTGGTCAGGTCTTTTCTGTGCCTCAGAGACTAAATTTTGAGTTTGGCTTCATGTCATAGGTGGATGCCTAGCTGTATGTTTTGCGTATTTCAGACTTTGTTTTAAAGCTGTTCTGCTTTCTAGAAATAAATATGTACTTAATGGAAACTTGAGTCATGCTTTCTTAAATTCTGAATTACAATTCTTCAATCAAGAATATAAATTAGAATAATTCAACAGAAGAAACTGAGAGATTTTTTCTTTTTTTGTCATATAGGGGAGTTTCCTATAGTGCAAGAAAACAAGTTTTATTTAATCCATGTGTAATAGAGCATGTGCTTATAGTTCAGTTATGGATCCCCATTTACAGGTAGTAGGAGTTTCTATATACAGCAGTTTGTTTTAGTACAGTGAGGGAAGAACATGAGGTCTCAGTAACAATGCTGATAATAGTAAGTTTAGGGTAATTAAGAATTGGTGGAAATACCTGAGGAAGAATGTTGTATACAAAGCAGTAGTGTATCTTCACTTTCTGAATATCTATAAAACACTATTAATCAAATTTGTTAATGTGTTCTTAATGTATTGAAGCTTATTTCAGTTTTATGTGTATATGTTAGCATTATGTGAAGCATACTACTTCCTTGTTTAAAGACTTAGAGAAGTCCACAATAGAGTAGGCAGTGAAGTGTAGCAACTTCATCCCTACGCAAAGCAAACAACACCAATAAGAAAAATTTAAAAAATTGAAACAACTGAAAACAACCACTTCTCATCATAGGAATAAGAACACGAAAGCCAGCTATGTTTTCCTGACTGGATATCATCTCTTTGAAGTCCTGCCTTTCTTTTTATTTTTGAAACAGCATTTCTCAGAAAGGTGGCATACTGCAAGTACTGTAATTTTTACCTGAAAACATAATTAAATCAGATTTTTAGCTTTCTGCTAGTATATTTTGATAAAGATGATTCTGATATGCTGCTTATCCTTCTGAAACCCAGTCTTCTATTCTGTTTCTGATTCCAGAAACAATCATATTATCATCGGAAGTCATGTCCTACTCATAAAAAATAGAACTAGAAGAGAGGTAGAGGGTTCATTTCATCCATCCTTCTTCCTCAAAGCAGGATAATTTATATCTGCACTATTCCTAACATACATTTGTCTAATTTAATCATAAAAACTTCCAATGGTGGAGCTTTTACAAGATCTCCAAGGTAATCCATTCAAGTGCTTAGTTATTCTTACCATTATAATTTCTTCAAATGTTTATTTAAATAGCCCTTGCTACATAGTCTGTAGCCAGCATTTTCTCTTTTTAATAGCTTTTACAGGTTTGAGGACTGTTACCATGTCTTCGTCAGCAGTCTCTTAAACACTAGCAACTTAAGGATTTTATTGATCTTTTTTTTAGCATATTAGCATCTTATTCTTTAATAGCAGGAAAGATGAAAATCCTTAATTGCAGTTTCTCAGTTACTCTATTATTCAGAGTTGCACAGCAATTAGTGCTTGTATTTATACAACACTTGTAATCACTGACATATAACCAAATACACTTTTGTTTCTAGGTGAAAAATTTAGAGAACTAACGGATAAGTTCCTGAGGGTTAACTTCAGTAAAGGCTGCCCACCCTTGTTTACCACTTTGAAATCTTTATATTACAATCCAGAAAAGGTAAAATTTAGTATTTATTTGGTTTTAATGAAGTCTTCTATCTTGAATTTCTAACAGATTATCTGTCTGGTTTTGTATAGATTTTTCTGTAACTTACCAATAACTTGCTGAACATTTTTCTCCTTAATGTGCTATTTTGTCCTATGTGAATGATCGCTTGATGATGCTTAATATGTATGAAACTTCACTACCATGTTAAAATATTTGAAGTTGGATTGGTGCAGAATGCAGTGAAGTTCTTAAAATCAAAGATAGCAAATAACTTTGTGTACTTCAAGTGCAAGTGTGTCAGGATTCTTTCAGCTTATGGTTTATGATGTCACCAGAAGTCATGATTTTAAAATATCAAACAGATAGCTATTGTTCTACATACATTTCTGAATTGCATGAATACATTATTTTACCACATAAGCTTGTTTCCTGTTTCAGTCTTTGACTAAAACTTCAGTGTTTAATTTTTGCACTTTTAAACTCTATCAGTTTTGGCAAAATTGTCATGTTAGAACTATTGTTTCTGGTGTAGTTCTTTGTTCCAAGCCTGTCAGTAAGGTATAGTAAAAATAAATTTTCAAACTGAAACATGTTACTAAAATGTGTAGAAAATAAAAGAAAGATCAGAGATCAGTCTATTCTGATGTTGCCATCTTTGCTACAAGCGATAAAACCTCTGGGTATTCTAATCCATTCATGACTAAGTAAGAAGAGTTTTTGCAGCTGGAAAAAAACCCTAAATACATGATGCAGCTTTTTAACCAGCATTGTATATTCCTTTAATTGGACTAAAATTACTCTTCTTTTGAAGAGTCTCTTTGCTAGTTGTCCTAACATGAAATTTTCAATACACTTCTGTTTGGAGAATGTATTCTGTACTGTCTCCATGGTTGACATAATTTTAGTAAATTCTGATATCATGTATAGCATGAGCTTTTCTACAGTGCCTGTTGCTAATGCATACTTTTCAATGTAAACTTCTGAAACTGGATTGAAATTTAGCACTTAATTGGTTTTGACATGATGGGTAAAAAAGATGAGGACTACCATGTTTTGGGGCAGACTTATCCAGAAAGGTGCATTGCTGCTAGTTATCTCCATTGTATCAAATCAGTGCTGCTCAGAACTGCTGGCTTAATACCGAAAAGTAATTAAAATTAAAATCAAGAGCCTCACAACTTCCAAACATGCTTGGTTTTCTTTGCACTGCTAACTTCTGCAAAAGCATTTTCCTCTTCTTTCTTGTCTTTCTCTTCCCAAGAGAAGGTCTTTTTCTTATTTCACTTGGTTGGGCTTTCTTGTAACTACAATGTAACAGAAGGATCTTTGAAACTGAGAGAAACTTTAATTTTAGTCTCTGACAGTTAATTTTAGAATTCCTAGAATTTAGGGATAAGGGGGCAGAATATTGTGGCAAACTAATGTGTGCTACACCTTTCAGGAAAATGTTATACTTTGGTATCTAACTTGTTTAAGTCAGTGCTTAATGCTAGCTTCTCACATAAATTACTGTGTATTTTGACTAAAAATAGAAAAAATCGTAGTCAGGATCATGTCATATGTACAAGAAAATACATAGGAAACTACTGAATTCTCTACAAGTTGGGAGTGAGCAGTTCCCCTTTTATTTCTTTGGAAACAGGTATAATTTGGTGTAGTCAACCGCAGTTGTATTTCAAAGCGGTATATATGACTATTTTATGAAGAGTTGGGTTTTAAGCCTAGAGGGTTCCTTCTTTCCAGAAGTACAGGTCGGTCCAGAGTCTTTCATAAACCATGGTTTTGGGAGAAGGTGAAATAAGCAGTATTTATATTAATAGAAGTGTTCTATTTATATGTACTTGGACAAAAAAAAAGTGCTGTGATATTTTATATGTAGGAAAGGAAAATGTAAATTACTTAATTCAATACCTGCATGAATACAGAGGGATAGTGGGGGGGGGAGGCGGGGAAATGTATGTTTACTTGCACAGTGAAGATGAGGATTTAATTTCTCAGTAAGTATCTCTTAACATTTTGGTGTTAAGAACACCTTTTATACCTGATTAGGGAGACCAAAAGGTAATACAAAGAGGTACTGATTCTAGAGGAAAAATGTTGATGTCTCCACTCTGTTTGGAGAAAGGGTGAGGGAAAAAAGAAAGGTGGTTGTATAGAAGGCAAATGTAAGGCAAATATTTGTCAGAAGTGTTCAGGAAAATGTTATTTGTTATCTAATTGCTGTAAGTTAGTACTTCATACTAAATATTTTAAATAAAAAACACTGGTATATTTTGATTTAAAAACAGATTCTAGTCTATTAACATCAGTTAGCAGTTTTGTGTGCAGTCTGGCGTCAGGACACGGAGCTGCAAAACTCTGGGACTTGCCCAGATCAAAGTGAGAACTATTCAGGAAGGTTTTAGAAACTCTTCAGTATACACAGCTTAGAAAGACTCCAAATACCAAGGTTATAGGTTGGAAGTTATGCTTTCTATTCCAATACAGATGTTGTTGTGGTAAATATCTAAACCAGATTTGCTGTACTTATGGAAGTAACATCAGGAAATAAGTTGGGAAAAACTCTGATTTTTTCGGTGTGTTTAAGGATTTAAAGTTCAGCTGTGTTCTTATGATGATCAACTAGCAGTGTTTTAGTATGTTAGCATTGACTTGATCAAAGATCCTGTAAGCAATTAAAAAGTCTGAAAGAAAGTGTTCAACAAGTGAGTAATCAAATCCACCAAGAGTACCCTGGAGTAACTTTTAACTTACGCATTGGCCAAACACTACATTTAACTCTTATTTCAGCTACACTCATTTTTGTTGTGGGAATTGTTTGACAAAATCCCTCTCTGGTACTACTTTTTACATACTTGTTACACTCAGAGTTGTTTTAGAAAAACTAGAAGTGTGTCTGATATCTGAGGTTGTGATTCTTAAGGAAGGTTTCATGCTGTTATGCTAGTCTGGTAAGTAGCACGTGAACTGTTCCTTGACTGTTTCTTGCTCTTTGTCAAGCCCCCTAGTCTGGGGGAGATATAAGTAGTAGAGGCTGAAGGGTGAGAAGCTTGAAGAAACGGAGCAAACAATTGTCTTTTGCCTAGAAACTGCACTGTCACTTAAACTTGGTCAAATGTATTGTGCTGCGGATAGAGCTTTTGATTGTTAAAATGCTGTATCACTAAAAAAACCCACGCCAGCTGTTGAGTACACTTCTATACCATGCTGTAGTATAACATGACTCTATTACTGAAATAACCAAAAAAAAGGCATTGAATTGCAGGAGGAAATACTGGACAAAGCCCAACTGAAAAGGTGTTTATCACTTTCTGTAATACTGGCAACTGATTTTTCTACCCATAATGTGGATGAGTAAGGACACAAGTTCTTTCTCAAGTGATGATAATTATTATGCTGCCTGTTCATAGATACCAAAGGCATGTGCTGATCACTTCCTAACTTGCTACATTGGTACACAGCCATATTCTGTGTCTTTCCAACTGAAGAAAAGATCAGTGAGAGGGTGATAGAGACTGTCAGACTGAGTCTTACTATATTTTTCAGTGTTTCATTCAAAACAAGTTTGTAATACTATATGGAGAATGTTCAGTGGTATATCATTGCTGATACTCAGTCATAGATCACTTTTTACCTACAGCATACTAGAGAAATCATTTGATGAAACACTGTCTTATGGCTTTGTTCTTATTTTAAACAAATATTTGATCATTAAGAATAATGTTCATCACTGTATGTGTGTTTCAAATGACTCTTGAAGTAGCTACTGTATGTTGTGAAGAAATTGGCCACGTCTTCCTTCTATTTGTTCTATGGCAGCCTCTAGGGAATGCTGTAAATATAGCCTGGGGCTTTTTAAATGAGAAGACTCTTGGTCACGATGAAGTAGTGTAAAGTGAGTGTGGTTACATAAAAGACAAAGCTCACAAATGTAAGAAGTACTGTTGCAGGTTCTACTTACCTGTTAGGGTTGGAGAAAGGAAAGGAAATGTCTGGTCTGAACAAGAGCTGAGACTTTCTGTATAGGTTACTAGCATTAAGGAACAGACTCGCGTTCTGAGCTCAGTATTTATTTTTCTCAGCTGATCTTGTAATGTCTTGTAAAGACAGTGTCTTTGACTCAGTGTGTCAACTAGCTAACTTCTGAGTTGCTAAAACATCTAGCAGACTTAAATTATCACGTAGAGGAACTGCAAGTGCAGGGAAAATCTCTTACATGTAGCAAAACAGTCACAAGCAAAATACAAAAAGCATCTTGATACCTCTTCAGGAAAATTAAAATTCACCCGCTTTCCTGCATAAGTTGTTACTGTAGCTGTGTGTTGGATTGAGTTGATAGTGATTTCATTAGTGTGTATTATGAAGCATGATTTTACCAAAGTATGGATAAAAGAGTATTCTTGATGTTTTTGTGGTGTTTTTAGGTGGTTGCTATCTGTCATTCATAAACAATTTGCTGTTTTCTGTCAAAAATAGAAAATTCATTCTTCAGAGGAGCATGCTTTAATTAATCTACATGAATCAAATTTTAATTAGTTACCTACATTAATATATGGCTGCTAATTTGAAGGAAGAAACTAAGATGGGGAAAATACAAATATAGGCTTGAAGTGTTTCTATATTGAATATTGTTTCATGTATTAAAACAAGTGCCAGCAACTTCTGGTTCTTTTCACGAATATCTCATTTTAAAATAGCTTTTAGAATATGGAGCTGTTACAGAGATTCCACTGTAAGCACATGTGCCTTGTCTGAGTTCAGTCACCTTCTCAAATACCAGCCTGTGCCTCTTTGTGCAGTTCCTCTTGAAGCACACTCTTGGTTCTGGCTGTTGTTCAAGACACCAAGAGGGAACCCTGTGAATGTCCTACTGCTCTGTGAAACTCTAAGTTCATTCTGTGTTTGTTTGTTTCTTGGGACTTTTTTTTTCCCCCTTATTAACTTTATTTGGATAATTTCTATCACAAAATGGAAGAATTCTGGGGGAGGAGTTGCTTAGAAAGGGAAGGCACTCTTTGCTAAACACCATCATGGATGGTAGTGTTTAAACTGTGGATTTAGTGTAAACTGTACCCTTCATGCATTGAATCTGTGCCTTTAATTGGCAGGTACAGCAGATGCCTAGTCTTCCTGGGAGGAAGGCATGTCCCAAGTAGGTACTTAATAGGTTTTTTCCTTCTCAACCTACATCTTCCTACATCTGGTAGCACCAAGACAAGCATGGATATGGTGCTACTTTTATTCCTGTCTTCTAGGTATCCTTCACTCCTCTGATAGGACACTCCTTGGATCAGAAGGAAACTCTAAGGCAGCTGCATATGTTCTGTAATTTTGAGCAACAAAATGGCAGTGGATTGCTCAACTGATACCTAGTTGGTGCCCTTAGTGCTGTCTTGATTATACTTGTCTATTCTCTTACACATCTGAGAGTGGATTCCTGTTACATATCAAGTAAAAGGTCTCAATTGTCAGTGACTTCATTGACAACTTCACTGTTGTGCTAAAAAAAAAAAAAAATCAACCCAACCAAAACCCAAACCTCTTAATGAGGCAGAATCCAGAGAAGCTCAAAGCACCTTTCATAGTAATGCTTTTTTGTCATCTTTCCTAACAAGATTCTCATTTCAAGCTCAACGCTTGTGGTAAATCTTCTTAAAGCCTTCTGAGAGTTGCTGATAAAAGTCACATGTTTGGTATACCAAGGCAACAGAGAATGCACTCCTGTGATACTTTTCTTTTTTTGAGGGCATATGGGTGTCACGTTCATTGCATTCTTAAATATATGCATCTCAGTGAGGAGGATTAGGTTATAGAACTTTTAAACAGATTTGACATGCGCATGCCAATTAGACCTGCTGGAATGAATCCACAACTGCTGAGGGAGCTAGACAATGCCACTACACTGTCACTCAGTCTTGGAATGGTCGTCACAATGGCTGGAGTTTCTTGAGGACTGGAGGAAAGCAAATGTCACTCCTGTTTTCAGGAAGTACCAAAATGGAGGATCTGAGGTGCTACGGGCCAGTCAGCTTCATCTCAGTCCTTGTGAAGTTAATGGAGCAAATAATCCTGGAAACCATTACCAAACACACAAAGGACAAAGTATGGCTGGGAGTAGGTAGGATGGATTTATGAAGGGGATGTCATACCTCACTAACTTGATAGCCTTCTATGGCAAAATTACTACCTCAGTGGACAAGGGGAGAGCGGTTGATGCTATCTTGACTTCAGCAAGGCTTTTCACACTGTCTTCCGTAACACAAACTGTTGAAGTACAGCTTGGTAGACAGTAAGGTGGACTGAAAACTGTCTGAGCTGCCAGGCTCAGTGTTGTGATCAGCAGCATGAAGTCTAACTAGTGTCCCCAGGGGTTTAATACTGGGGCCAACAGTATGTAATATCTTTGTTAATGACATGGTTGATGGGGCAGAGCGTACCCCTCAACAACCTTGCAGATGATACAAAACTGGGAGGAGTGGCTGATGCATGAGGGGGTCGTGCTGTCATTCAGAAAGACCTTGATGGGCTGGAGAAATGGGCTGAAAGAAAGTTTAACAGAGGGAATACTGCACCTTAGGAGGAATAACCCCATGCTCTAGTATAGGCTAGGGACTGACCTGTTGGAAAGCAACTTTGCAGAAAAGGACCTGGGGGCTCTGGTAGACAGCATGCTGAATGTGAGCCAGCAATGTACTTTGCGGCAAAGAAGGTGAACAGTATGTGGCGCTACATTAGTGAAGGTACCACCATGAGGTCGAGGAAGGTGATCCTTCTCTCCTCAGCCCTGGTGAGATACATCTGGAGTGCTGTGTCTCGTTCTGGGCTCCCCTGCATAAGAGCTACATAGACATAATGGAAAGAGTCTAGAGAAAGTTGATGAAGGGACTGGAGTGTCTGGCACATGAGTAGAACCTGAGAGCTAGAATTGTTTAGCCTGGAGAAGAGAAGGCTCAGGTGGGATCTTACATGTATAAATATCTGAAGGCAAGAGTGAAAAAAGACAGATGCTTCTCAGTGGTGCCCAGTGAACAGACAAGGTATTATGAGCACAATTTAAAATATAAGAGAATATATGAGCAAAAGAAAACACTCTTATGGGGGTTATAAAATATGGGGAACAGGTTGTTCAGAGAGGTAGTGAAGTTGTCATCCTTGGAGGTAGTCAAAACGTGACTGGACATAGCCAGGAGTAACCTGCTTCAACTGACCCTGGGCTGTAAAGGGGGGTTGGACTAGGCAGTCTGTAGAGGTCTCTTCCAACCTTAATCATTCTGTGATAGTATCTTCTTACTGGGTTTTGCCTTCAAGTCTAGGATCAGCTTGTAGCCATTGACTCGCTAGCCAGCAAGCTAATCTGCAACTGGTACTTGAGTGTTGGGGCAAGTGCGTTTTATGGAAGTCTGGCAACACTAAGATCCTATAGCAAACGGTGCAGACAGGCACAATAAAGACCAAAGTGCCAATATACACAAGTGTATATAGACAGAAGCATTGAGATCCCTAATCTGGACACTGTGATTTAGAATCTTTATATGTGGTTTTTATATCTGTTTGCCAGCATAGCTGCTGTAATCAATTCCTAGAACTTTGTCCTTCCTTCTCAGATCGTTTACACAGGGAAAAACAAGCACTTGTCACAGAATCTGCCTTTTAGAAATAAATTAATTTCAAACACAGGTGAATTAGTGTAGACTTTCCCTTAGTATTAGGCTAAACATAAGCACATGCATGGTTTACCACATGTTAAGTGAAGCATCTGTAATTGCTGCTTCAGGGTAGGCGCTTTCCAAAAGAGCAGGTTGTTTATTCAAGAGTGAAATGGGGTTAAGCTGAGGATGCTGTCTATAGATACAAAGGGATCTAATCACTGTTTCAGTGTAGTGCTCTTGATTTTTGGAGCTAAGTGGCATGTGTGGCATCCCTGTTTATTTCTGCAGCGTTCCACAGTGCAAATTCTAATAGACAATGCAGTAGTTGTGCATTTGGTGTGTTGTTGGTGATCATGTGGTTGTAGTCTCAAGTAAAGAGAAAGAGCTGTATAAAGAATACTTTGAACTACTTAGAAACCAGCAGTCAGTAGGCTAAGCTGTTGATGTAGGTGTTCACTGAAGTTGTTTGCCCTCAGCTAGTTGGTAAAGGAACAGTGGAGGAAGAGATACTGATAAAATTCTGGTAAAGTCATAACTGTGTCCAGTTTATTTCTCAGGTCATAGCTCGTGTTCAACTTGAGTAGTTGCCTGCTGATGGAAACAGTTTGGTGCTGCAAACCTGCTGATGTTTGTAATGTTATGCAGCAGGGACTGTTGGTGTGACACTGGTGGGGTCAGAGTGCTGTGCTCTCACTCTTGCCTTCCTGCGTTAACGCACAACTGTTGGGAGGTGCTCAGTGGAGCTGTTGCCTGTAGTGCTTGACAAATGTGATCTGCTAGGCTTTAAATGAGGTGCTGTATTTTGGAGATCAGTACTTCAGTTTTTAATGACTGTTACTTATACTCACTAACCCAAGTACCTATTGCTGTCCTGTACTCTACAGTGGCCTTTTACCCTAAAATAGCCTGCTCTGGGAGATGATAACACAAGTTGCATGACCTGTCATCTTCATTTTGGAGTCCTGATTTATATAAATTCTGTGCTAGAAAAGTTCATGATCTTTGTGTACTCTATGTAGAAGGTGAGAATAACGGGCACAGAATTTGTAGGACTCCAGCAGATGATGCTACTCAGGAGTGATGCATGGAGTGTGTCATGCAATTCAGAATGGATTATCTAAGGGCCCTAACTCATGGACAGAGTAGTTCACATTCCCAATTGTCCATTCCACCCTTATCCTTCAGTTGCTGCTTCTGCTGAAGGATCAGTGCAGATGTTTGAGTAGCAGTTTTTGAATCTGTACAGCTTTGAATTTGTACTCATTTTTGGTTTTCTTAATATGTTGTACTACTTAGCAGCTGCACTTTTAGCTCAACAAACAGTTTCTGCAGTGGCATCTAAAAGGTGGTTGGATTGAACATGTAAAAATTGAAAATACCAGCTGTCATCATTTGAAAGATCCACCTGCACCCTTTAGAAAAATATCACATGCTATGAGAGATGCTTGTGTGTAGTGGGACCAACATTGATAGTGTGTTTTGAAGAACTGTTGTTAATTCTGGAAAAAGCAGTTTCTTTTAAGAACGTTATTTAAAACATATACTTCTCATACTGCTTTGGGGGACTTATTCACTTGATTTTCTTGATCTTGCCATAAAATACTAAACTTCTGCATCATCAATTCATAAGCATACTGTGCAGGTAACTTGGCAAATTCACTTTAAAAATGCATCTTTGCCACTTAACCATGGACTAAGTAGTAAGAATTGTAGGTGACTAACTAAAACGAGTTAATTCTAAGCAAGTGACATATATGGGAGGATAGCAAGGGAGGCTATAATAAAAAGGCAGCTTCACCCTACATAAGGAAGCTTGTGGGTTTGTGTTTTGGGGTTTTTTACTGACAAGATATCCTGCTTTCTTCTAGAACTTTGACATGTTACCTAAACAAAACATGGCTTTAATAAATGTGAATATCATGTTTTTTTTTTACATATGGTTGATACTTCTGAAATAGTATGGAAAGTTTAATTTTCATGATTTGTGGAGCCTTTTGGAATAATCACTTTACTGCTGTGTGAATGAAAGGGTTTGGAATGTGACTGAATATATGTTTTATTTACATGTTAAGACACGTGGAGCACTTACAAGGAAAATGTCTCGACACAATACAGTCTGTTTTTACATTAAATACTTTGATATGGGTGTCTTAATCCTTTTCTCTGGTATAGGAGCCTTACTGTGTAGCTACTAGGCTTTTCCTCTTTTATGCCACAAGTGGTTTCATAGTTTTTATTCTTTGCTTAGGGCTTTAGTTTCTGAAGTTTGTTATTATTAAAAAATGGGTATCAGCAAAGTAGCCATTCTTCTTGAGTTTTCTGTAACACTAAACCTTTAATTTAAAAAGCCTGCTATACAGTATGGAGGCTTATCAGTTTTTTTATCAGGCGTCTTTTAATTTCTAAATAGCAAGTATACTTGGCTATTTAAACTACATTTGTCATGTTGATATCTTTGTACTTGAATAAAATTCACACAGTTGGCACAGTACATATTCTGTCAGGAAGAAGCTGTAGTCATTCTTGCATATTCAACAAGCAAACGGTTGTACTGAGGAATGCCACTGCATTATTATGAGTTTGTTGTTCATGCGAAGCTACTGTTCAGGGTGAACATAGCTGTGGATCTTGGCAGAATGTTTTTGCTGGAAGCTAATAACCTGAGGTATAAGCAATTGCATGGGATATAGTAATGTTCACATTCTGTAAGCTGCTGTCCAGATGAATTAGAAGTAACTGAACAGCCTTATTTGTTATTGTTCTTCAAAAGAGAGGGATCTTGAAATGCTATCCCCATCTCCCCCAAAAAGTTCTCTTTGTACTTGAGCAATATTCAGAAATACTCTTTGGTTCCCCATATGTGCTGGTCTCTATGCCCATGAGATAAAAATCCAAAGAGTGAAGATCTTCAATTAGTCAACATCAAGGTTTGCGTCGATTGTGTTGCAGGTGCGTTGGTTGATTCCATTGAAGCTCGACATTAGTGCACATGTGCCCTTTTTCTGAGTAACTAAAAACATGGAGACTGTGAGGAAATACTGGATGAGAGAAAATGGCTGGAAGAAACATCAGAAACAACAGTCTCAAAAAAAGGTGTAAGACTGTCTACACAGGAAGGTAGGCTGTCTCCAGTGAAGATCTTTCTTTAACCCTTTCAGGAAAGAAGGCATTTTCCCTCCTTGATGTGGAAAGCTAAAGGAATTTAAAGCAAGTTGCAACTGTTTTTGTAGTTAGAATGCCCTCTGTGAACTATTGGTGGATTATGTAAGGAAGTTAAAAACATTAGTTCCCCTAGGAATCATTTTAAGAAGAAATAATGCTGTAAGGTCGACCAAGGACAGCCTTTTGTTCATACTGACTCTGTGAATTCAAGTTTTAGAAAGCAGTGTCTCCAAGTTAAAATTCCAGGAAGGGGAAAGCTGGTAAGTGGACTTGCTCAGGATCTGGTTAACAACTGGTACTTCCATAGCAAAAGATAGCACTCTGCTATATAACTGTATGTTAAGGAGGAGTAAGGAAATTTTAAAATAAGTGGAGGAAGCGGGAGAATGAGAAACTTCATCATAGGTACTGCTGGGATAGGATGCTTCTACTCTGTAATGAGAATGGGTAGTGTCAGCCATCAATGTGTTTTACAATTTGGGTCCCTGAGGTAACATGTAAGCCAAGAGCTGATAAGTGTAGTAGCTGGCTTACAACCTACTTTATCAAGAGAGCTTTTTAGTCTGAGTGGTCTATATTGGTAATAACTGCTCCAAATACCCACCTGAAGACCCACAAAAAATGCTTTTAACATCTCTGCTCATGGTTGCTGCTACTGATGCTCTGCTCATATGAAATAACTTGTTTTCTCTTGCACAGTCCCTAAACTTGTCCAGAAGCTTTCAAAAAAAGGTTGCTCGTGAGATTAGTTGTGTGATGACCACAGTGACATCTTAGCGTGTTGGTTTGCTCTGAATTTGTATTCTTATGAATGTCTTAAAACTTTCAGTACAAACTTGTACTGCTGTTCTTCATTATGTCAACAATTTTATGACTGGATCATTAGGAGCAATACTAAAACTGGAAAGTCAAGTGCTCTAAAACGAAGAATACTATTTTTCTGAGTGTGTTTACATACCGTGGTATAACACAAACTTTTTGTTTGGCAGTCTTCTCATAGGCTGTGGCTTATGTTACATCTCACAAGTTATTAGTCTTGACACATACAATAAAGAGGGGAAGTATTATCCATGCTTCACACATTTAAAACAGGCAGTAAGATGTCAAGGCCAAATTCTGCAGGCATTGAGCATGTAGCCCAAGAGTTATAGTTTCAGGGATGTTTATCTTCAGAAGCATTCACTGACCTCAGTTGATGTGGAGTGTTCAGCATGTTAGAAAATCTGGTTCTGGATGTTTTAAGGCAATAGGAAAATGAAAGCAAAAATCTGTTTTGTGGGTGTCAGTACTTTTATAGAACATTATCCCATTACTTTCTCATTTCATTCACTCTCCGGTATATGTTAAATGAGGCAAACAGTCTTCAGGAAAAAATGTGTAACAAAATGCTTCAGATTGTGTTGTTTGTTATCTGTATTTCTGTCACTTTAGAGCAGCTCCTTGATTTGTACCTTGCAACCTGGTTGTCTTCAGTGTAATTCAGGCATGTGACTGCTGTTAGAACAATGAGTCTGAGCTAGCCAGTCATTGCTGAATTTTAGTGTTGTTTTTCTTCTATGCTACACTTATATTAAGAAAATGTTAGTTGTTTTAACTTATCAGGTATTTGCAGTTCGCTATTAAGTGTAGATTAATTTGGGGTGGGGTGGAGTGAATTAAAAATGGGTAAATTTCAGATCCTCAGTCCTCCATATGAAGTGTTCTCCTAGCACAACTTTCTGATTTATCACTTTCTGCCTGTAAAAGTCCGTTTCATAAGGCTCTGTCATGTCTGTAACAGTTTATCTGGGGAAAAATAATATCCCGCTTATAGTCTGTTTATCCTTTTGGGCTAATTCCCAGATGAAAGATGTCTAATATTTAATCAATGTGCTTTTCTTAGAGGTCTATCTTTGTGTAACTGGAAATAGCAGATAAATGAGTAGGCTTCTCGAAATTATGCAGGCTTCAGTAGTAGACTGGCATGCTAAATTTCTATAGCTTATTTTGAAAATGAAGTGAAAGATCAGTGTTTGGAAGCCTAAAATCGGAAAAGGAACTTAAAAATTAAGCCATTAATAGTCTTCTGTGCAGTCCCTAGGTTTTTATTTTAATTTTGTGTTGTACATTTTACAGCTTGACTGCTGTGGCCGAGTTTTCCTGGGACAGTAAGACTGTTCTGATTGTGGTGTTGCTGTCCTAGTGAACTCTAGGTTCCTGCACAAGTTTTCTAAATTGTGTAACTTCACTGACAGTTTTGTAGACTGCAAATCTGTGTTAGCTTTCACTTCAAAAAAAGATATCCTATGTAGAAATCTGATAAGAACATCACAGTCAAATTAGTTAATATTTGTAATACAGCTGAACACTAATGTTCATACTGTGAAGTGTTCGGTAGCTTTACTATAGGCAGTGTTTGCTGCACCTGTAGCCAATATACATTTTCATTGAGGTTTCCTTCAGTTTTTGAGGGAAGCTAAACTTTATATTTTATAGATAACATAGCTAGATATGTAGTTGAATTTGAAAAACTATTTAATTACTCAAGTTATGCTTTTATTTTCTGAGTTTTACTCATTTTTTTATATTTACTCATTTACATTTTACGGAAAAGATTTGCGCAATTCTGACAGTTCCCAGCAATCTTAAAGTTAAGAAGACCTCACTTCCAAGTCTGGCTGAATCCTACATTTTTTCCATCCCAAATAGATGCCTAACAGTTTGTTTATAAAGATATCAAAGGAGTACTGCTTTTAAAATAACTTTTAAGGAGCTGTTTTGCTATTCAGCTTGTTACATTTGAAGCATTTAAAATTCATGGCTATCTCTTGTATTTATAGTCATCGTACTTGACGTTTTTGTTTGACATGAGACGGGTCTCATACTTCTAATGCTGTTGCACAGCTCCCAAAGGGCTTGTGCAGTTGTACTTTCAGTGTGTAAACATACACGTGCTAGACCTTTCCCAAGCAGCAGTAAATTCTTTAATGAAGAATGTTCTTGTTGTGACTTGTTTGCCATTCCGCTTGAGTAGTCTGCTTTCTGCAAAGCTGGTATAGTGAGCAGCTTTCTCCTAGCTGAGAGTTCTCCTCTGAGAATAACTCAGAAGTGCAAAGCCTGTTACATGTGGCACAAAATATGTTTCCAGTGCATGTGTTCGAGGGGAAAAAAATGGGTTAGTGCAGTTACATATGACTAGAAATGTTCTGTGGTTCTGTCAAAGTCACAAAACAATTGCAGTGTTTATCAAATGCTACTTGTACTATAATCTTTCCAAGTCATTATGTTTGTACATAACATGCCCTAAAAAAGAAATAAAGCTGTTTCAACAGAGCAAGTGTACAAAATACCATGTTAGAAGTTACTTTTTGAATGACAAATAAAAACTAAACTAATTTAAATAAATGGAGGAAGTCTTTTCTTCTGGAGTTTAGTATTTCAAATAGCCTGTGTGTTCATTGGTGGTATTGACACTAGGAAAAAGTACCACTTGTTTTATTTCAGGAGCAGCTCTTACCAGTGATAGCAGCAATGGACAGCACCAGTAATCCTCACTTACACAGTGAGTTAGCATTATCTTGAGATGCTAAATCAGAGTAGGATTTGGCAGTGTATATAGTCAAGTGTGTACAGATTACACACTAACTTACTGCAATGCAGCTGTACTGTTTGGGAAGACATGCAGTTTACTAGCAATTGTGTATATCATAAGGCACACCTCCAAACCTAATCCAGGGCAAAAAGGATCTTTGGCTATGCTTGTTTTTATTAGCAAATTTTAAATTCTGAGTGTATTTCACGTTTAAAATGATTATAAGTCACTAATGGAGTTGTTTAGTTGTAAGGAACCTAACTATCAAGAAAAATCTAAAAGCTAATAAAGCTCTTATCTCATTTTTTCTATGAAAATATACAATAAACCAAAATGTGTGAACTTCCTCAGTGTAGATCAGCTCTAAAGAAACATATCTAATAGAAGGCTACTTTTTTTACTGCTTACAGAACATGTAACTGGTTTCTTAGATGGTCAGGGAATGAAGAAAATGTATAACTTTCTAAAGTTGTGGGGTGGGTTAGTTTTTTGCTTTTTTTTAAATTGTTTTGTTTAAATATGATACTACACAGTTAATGCTTTGTGGCTAGCCGGTCCTTATAATCTGGTAGCTCTCTGGTGAAATTCCTGAGAATTATGTCAGCTTAGCCACCACACACTGAGAAATGCTGAAGTTAGTGACTAACCATGATACCATAGGATTAGCTTTATAGAAAAGGAAATAATAAATTTCTACTAGCTAGGTCAAGGTGGCCAGTTGCAAGCTGACTGGAAAGGTGTTTTTTGGAGGTGCTTGAAGTTGACTGTAGAATACCTAGGTTTACACTGAAAGGGGGTGCAAGGTTCTGTGCAGCTGCTTAGCAAACTAGATCAAGGAACAGATCTGAATGAAAACCCACTGGGTGGTGTATTGGGGTTTTTTTGGCAGTTGATTCTCACTTAGGTCAATTTAAAAAGACTGTGGAACTTTAGATGTGTGTTTTACTGCAAGTGACAGATTTTTGTCTTGCCCTGTGTATGCATGAGCATACACACACATTTAACAGTGCTTTTCTTAGGGAAGCAGGAGTGAGTATTGATGGCTCAATGGAATAAATTTAAAAATAGGTGCACCTACATCTGAACTGTTAAATTTCAAAGCAACACTTTAATTGGATGTTATACAAAATACTGCAGCTCCTTACAGAAACATACTTAGCATCTGTATGTGTCAAAGATACACAAGAAATTTAAGGAGACTTGTGTTGAGTAGAAGGTTGCTTGTCATGTTTTTTCGTTTATACTTGCATGGCATGAAGTGGTAAAATAATTTTTAATGGATTGTAATTTTTATTGTGTTCAGATGTTAGCCACATAGTAAAATGTAAACAATGGAAATTCTTCGTATGAGGCTGAATAGCCTTTCACAATTGGAGTAATTTATTTGAATAGTCTCTATGGGCTTGTTCTGTGGCTCATACCTCATTGGGTGGGGTAAATATGTATGAGCTATACAATGAGTTGTGGAGCAGAAGCTTTTCAAGTGAGACTAAGGGAGTTGTTGCAAGACAGTTAGTGTATAGCTGCTTTGAGCAAAACTGGAAATGTTCACTCATTTGTGTACCCTAAATCTTTTGCTTTTTACACTGATAAATCTGAGTGTCAGTATCTTATGTTTAAAGTAGCTAGGTGGGACCTTTTTAAAATAACGGAGGAACATTGCTTTAAAAAAAAAAATCAACCAGCGTGAGCCTTGCTGAAGAGGTTTTTTGGTTCTTCTGTGAACTGTGTAAGTTTATAAATGTTGTGATCTTAGATATTTTTTAGTTAAATTTATGGTTAGCCATAGGAAGTAGAACTTCTTTAGGTGGCTGCCCATATACACCTTCCTGTGTGGATACACTGGAAAAGCCTGAACTCAGACCTTTTGTGCAGTGCAAGTGTGCCAGCTGGCCTCGTGTGTTTCGCATGCTCTGTTCTTTGCTGCCTCAATTAAAAAGCACAGCGCAATTCATGCCAATCACCTCTTGGCTACAGATGAAGATGCTTCTTGTCTTGGTTAGCCTGTATCGTGTGTGTTGTCTCCCCTGTCCTGTCCCTGTGTCTGTCCCTCCTGCCCCCCTTTTTTCTCCTCAATATGGTTAATTGAATTTATGAGCTTTTTTCTCTTTGAGTCTATTGGCAGCTACTTTATTTGAAGTTTCCTTCATTTTTTTTCTCTGTATTTCCATCCAGATAGGTATGGTCAGAACACCCTGGATTGAAATATGGTTAATCATGTGGTGGGGCCATGCTAGATACAATAGATTATCAGAAGTGTGTCTCTGCTACCACTCGTAATATTTTTCAAGCCTCAAAGCTCACATCTAAGTGTCTGCATTTGTAGAGATAGGGTTCAGGTTGCAAATTGACCATGTGGACAGAGTTTAACTGGCTCTGAACCCAGGATCCTCCTGTAGAGTGTCTCTAGTGACCTAGAGAAGGGAGTACAGTTCCTTCGCAAGCTGTCTGTCTCTTCCATCACAAGTAATAAAGTGAGCAAAAGGTAGTTTTGAAACAGAAGTATTCAAGAAATATTACTTTAGAACGTGTTCTTCTTTGTGCCATCATTGGATCAGAGGGTTTTTTTTTAGTGCAAAGCTGTTTCTGGGGAAGGTTCTGTTTCGAATGGTGTGGAGAGCAAAGCATCAGAAGAAAAGCAAGGAACCAATTCTTTATAGTATACCTCTTTTGTGGGTTCAGCTCCCCGGCTTTCAGGCTCTGTGGTGGCTGGTTTTGCATGTGTGTGTGAATGATCAGCACTGCCTTGGAAATGCGCAGATAATGGAGACAACTCAAGAAAGGGGTGGTTTAGTACTGTTACTGTGTGTCACAGACCAGCCATGACCCCTGTTCAGAATGTTGTCATAGAATCATAGAATTGCTGAGGTTGGAAGGGACCTTGAAGATCATCAAGTCCAACCATTAACTAACCTACCCTGACAAAACCACTTCTAAACCATGTCCCCAAGTACCACATCTACCCTTTTTTTAAACACCTCCAGGGATGTCATCAAAGGCTTTCTCCAGAACTCTGAGCCAGCAACTGCTTTCTGTTTTTTCTGTCTTAACTTACTTGGTACTAAGTTCATAAATATTTTTCAGGGTCTGTTGATACTGTTTCTGTGCGTTGGGAGCACCTTCTTATTTCTCTTAGATAACACCTTATTGTAGCAAAGTCTTCAAGTATTGACATAGCACTCTTATGGACTGTTTTTTATTGTCGCTTCTGTTTCCCATGAGGCATTTAGGGTATTACTTCAAGGTATGTACTGGATACTTCTTTGTGTCTTGTGAAAGCTACTGCTAATAATTTGGCCACAAGGACTTTATCTGTTAATGTCAACATGGTTTTTTTTCTGGCCCAGGGAAAACACTTCGCCAGGGCTGCTGTTGAAAGGCTTAGTTTGTCATTCAATCTGTACGTATCCTATCTTTCCTAGATAATGATGACTGTTTTGAAGTTGCACAACAGTGATTTGCTTTGGGTACTCTGTATCAAAACAATTTGCAAATGTTTTCTAGAATTTTGAAAAGTACAACTGTTTTGCAATTTCTCACACAGACATAAGGTTTCTTACCAATTCTGGTGGATGCCTCTCATGCTGTGCTGGAAAAGTGGTGTCACAAACTCAACTACACCCCATTCTGAATAAAGAATGCTGTTCTTACTGAGGGAACCAGAAAGCTTTGCTCAAGTACCACTACTTACAATACTGGTGATAGAAAAAACGGTCAAAATTCAATTGTACTCTGAGATGAAAACAAAGGGAATGACTTACTTGGTTTTGAGACATACTTTTCAGCTATTAAAGTGGAGTTTTTGCATCTTTAGGAGTTGGTTTTTCAAATAAGTACTCATGGGATTCAGAGGTGTTTGATTTGTTGATGGCAAATCATGTGGTGCTTTTGGGATCAGTTTCTGTGACCTGCAGGCCCACTGTTGTCAGCACCATGCATGCTACCTGCAAGGAACAAGTTTTCTTCAGGAAATAAACTACTTCGGAGAATTCTCTATTTAAGCATAAAGGTTGTTCAATTACAAGTTTCAAGGACAGATGGCATAACTTTTCTTTGAAGGGCAAGAACATGTGCTCTTCTCTTTCCTTTATGCATCCTTTCACCTTAGGTGAAAATGCAACATGCAGAAATATTGCCTTTGCAGGTTGTTTTTTGCAGTCCTTCTCCCACTCTAGATCTTCACAACCAGCTGATAAATCAAGCTTCCCAGTGGTGAAGACCACCCATATTGACACTTTGAATAATGCAGCTGTTGGACATCTGAGCCAAACTGTCAGATACCACAATTGAGAACATCTGTCTTAGGAAACATGCTATTTAATTTATAGCACAGAAGACCTTCATCCTGTGGAAGATAAGCAAGTTCATAAGGGTATCCCCTTCTACCTGCTGTTTTCCCTCTTTTTTTCAGGCCCTTCTGCAGTAGACATCTTTTTCCTAGAACGGTAGAAGCCCTTTATCAATATAAGAGAAGATGTTTCTGTGAAATTACTCCCTTATTTTGAAGGAGGGAGTAAAGTTTGGCAGCAACCCATCCCCCTCCTCAGGAAGGGCTACAGTTGTCTTTAAAACTGTCTGCAAACTGAAATTCAGAAAGGTAATGCTCCATTTAACAACTGCCTCTGAAGTGAAGGGAATGCCCGTATAGGATATAGCTGGTACTTGTGCCAAAATTCAGCTAGAGTTTGAACTTTCAGGCCACTATTTGGAAGATACCTGTTTGGTAATACCAAGGCAGTTCTGGTTCCTGGATGTTAGAAATCTTTTTCCTGCAACCAAAGGTTTTATGTACTGCCTCAGGATTGGGTGTCTCAAAGGAGGTGTGTGTTTGTGCAAGCCTGTGTTTGTGTAGGTGGGGAATAAGAAGCACCCACACTTTCAGGTCTTTGTTTTTTCCAGCCTAAGTACTGATAGCAGATGGCTTGCAAATATAGAATGATCCTTCTGTGTCATCTTTCTCTTACAGTTTAATTCAAGAGCTTTCTGAGACAGATGAATCTGGGTAGGTTCTTGTGTTAGTTCTATTTTTTCAATACCTATCTGCTGTAATTACTGAGAAGTAAATAGCCAGAAGTTTCTTAAGAGAAGCCTCACTGGGTCACCTACTGGAAGCTGAAGAACTGTTGGCTAATTTTCTCCTCTAGCCCTTTGTGGAAGGTTATTAAAGGGATTAGCCAGAGTGTTCCCGCATGGAAAAGTCTTCAGCTCTCTCATGGGGCTCTCAAACTTGTAGCATCCATTGAATTCTGTTTGAAGAACAAGGTACAGTTTGAAACACTGAAATTTCAAAAGCTTGTAGATTTGACACAGAGGCAGGGTTGACTATTTTCTGAGACAGCAGCATCCTCTTAAAGATACTAGTTACTGTTTTGGAATGGGTTGCAGCAGACTGTGCAGCTGTGTGAAGGAGGAGAATGTTACTCTCATTAAAGTAACTCAATAATTAAAATTATTCTGGATGCAGTACAGAATTGCGAATAGCTAGTCTTGAAAATTTCAGTTCTCTTATTTAAAAAGAAACACAAACAAACCCCCCCACAACTGCAAAACAAAACATGCAAATACTTAGCTTCTGGTATGTATGATTATTAGGCATTCCATAAGGAAACAGTCAAAGTGGCTTTCTAAACTGTCAGTCTCCTACTGTGTGGTAACTCCCAGAAGTGATCCATTTGATGCATGATGATGATGGGCCATTTTAGTGATTTAAATGTCACTGTGCAAATATTTGTGCCAAGTAAAGTGTGATCTTGTTCCTGTCCACTGTCTTTTTATTCATCCCCACTGTTTTGTATTCTTTTCGGTGTTGATGGTGTTCAGGGCAAGATAATGTAGCCCTTGCCTGTGTTGCAGTAGTGTAAATATGTATGAGTTTTGTAACAGTTAAATCTTTTTATAAAAGCACATCTTCCTAAAGTATTTCTGGGATTTGCTTGAAGATTCTTCTGCACTAATGCATAACTAAATTTTCTTAAGAACCACTGCATCTGTATCTCCAGGGCAGTAGCATATTTTCTTGTTTGGGCAGCTTTATAGGTGCATCTTGAAATTTATATCTTAGTAGCAGTATTTGAACCTTCACTTTTGGTTATTTTCCTTGGAGAACAGTGCAGATTAATATTAAACATGTTCTCAGGAACTTGAAAGGCGGGGACTCAAACCTGTGCCAAATGTTAAATCTATGAATTGCTTCTGAAACTGCCTATAGTAGCTTTTAATCTATTTGTGCAGTGGAAGTGATGGTAACTTCTTACTGATTTATAATGGTAGTAACTGAAAAAAAAAACCCAAACTTAAATGTAGTGGTTGTGACTGCTAAATTAACAAGCTGAATCCTTTTTTTTTAAAAAAAGCTATTGACACAGCTCAAGTCTGACCACTTTATAGTACATTACAAGATTTCTATATGATTGGTATTGATAATTCAGTTCCTTTTCTTGCAGTTGTTTCATTGAAGAAGGAAATACAGTATTAGTGTTTTGAAGGTTGTCAGAAACAGAAGTCTGTTATAAAATATTTTGCCCAACTGCTGTAATAATAGAATATACAATCAATTTAGTAATTTAACTTCCATAGTAAAGAACCAGAGAGTTTGATCCTTTTTGAAAAAATTTGCATCCCTGCTTTGTGCTAGTGGGCTGTTGGTTTCATCTTTTATTACATATTTCACCTCACCTTTGTTATGTATGTTTCTTAAAAATGTTTCTATATTGCCTTTCTCTCTACTTTTATTCCTTTGTCATTTCATTATACTTACTTCCTACATGGAGTACAGGGGAAAAAATCAAACTAGGATTGTAGTAGCTACAAGTGATGACAAAAGAATTCTAGCCATCAGCCAGTTACCTGGAAAATAATAACTTTCCCTTAGGCTATCCCTTACAAAAGAGAACACAAATGTTTCTCAGTATAATGAGATAAGTAAAAACTAATGCTCACAGGAAGAAGTAGTACAGAATTGGGGTTCAAGTGAATTGTGTTTCTGTTGCTTACAGTGTAAAAAGAAATTAAGATGGGTATGCATGATACTTACTTCAGTCTTAGTCTGTATTTTTCAAATATGTATTTTAAGGCATTTAATAAAAGTTTGTTTATGAAACCATCATTCCGAATGGAAATAAACTGCATAGGAATAGGAAAAAAAAGACCATTCTGGCTTCTGTGGAGTCTTTGCTTCAGGTAGTATGGAGTGTGGAAAATGCTTTCTTAACTTTCAAGATTATTACACTTGACAAGAATCTGTACTGGTTAGTGAGTGTATGCTATTTCAATCTTTACATAAGGTATGGGAGTGAAAATGAGTACTTCACTTGTCTATACTAACGGGGAAGGCGTTCCTCCTTGCATTCATGCTGCTTAGCTCATCGTTCTTTCATAATGAAATAAAAGTTTTAGGTAGTGACCTATGGAAAGGTATGAAGTTTGAATTTTGAATACTTAAGAGGCTTCTGAAACTGGTGGCCCCAGTTCTGGAATTGGCTCCATTCTTGTAATAAAAAACCCTGAGATCTGCTGATGACTTCAGTTATGCTTTTGTAATACCTCAAGCTTTTTCAGATCCAAGGCAAGGGAATAACTGAAACTTTTTTTCTAGAATAGTACCGTTTTAAATTAACTCATGGTCAGTATCATGGTATTTTCAGATACCTCAGCTTGGGGTGGTTTTTTTTGTTTTTTTGGTGGTTTTTTTAGAAATTGCAACATGATCTTTCTGAAGAATGCTGTAGTGTTTAGAAATAGTGAAATATTACTGCCTTTAAGATGGCAATGGTGACTCTAGAATACAAATAACAGATTGGTAGTAAATCCAAGAGATAAATTTTAGTACTGCAGTTGGTATGGTCACAGAAATTAAGGTTCATATTTTCAGATCATTTCTTCCCAGAAGCAGCACATAAATCTGGAATTATTTTCCTAAATTACTAGCAAGAGATGAAAGCATAAACATAAAAAGGGAGGAAGAAGATTCTGAGTAGTCATGAGAAACAAAGATGCTGTCATTTTCATCAAGCATGTCTGCAATAACCTACCTCATTGTGTTATTTTTCTATCTGGTGATTTCATGGAATACTTGTTTCCAAATGTATTGTTCAAAGCAGTTTTCAAAATGACAATTCCAGTGTAGTTTGTTGGAATGTAGAAGCCAAAACCACTGCAAAATTCTGAATTTGGAAGAACTCGTCATTTTTTAAAACATGGTACAGTTTGGTGTTCTCCAACACCTCAGGATCAGAGGATTTGATTTCACTGTTGCAGTAAGCTGATTGAAGACCCTCCAGCTAGGAAGAGAAGCCTTCTCACTGCCTCACTGCTCCAGGTCTCTCTGCTTTGAGATCCCCTGATGATGGAACTCCTAATGGGGCATCTGTATGCTGAGATGGAGCAGGGAGTAAATCACTTGTAACCCTCGATACAGCCACTAGCGCTCACCCAAAGCAGGAACCAGGCCGATCTGGCTCAGAGATGGCGGTGCCATTCGTTTTGGTGGCAGCATGGCCTTTGTCCAGCCGTGAAGCCATACTCCAAATGTGCATTAGTGGAAAAAAAATACACATAGTTTGGTAGAGGTGGGGTGTGTTTAATAAGGAAATTAAGGGGTCTTTGCCCCTTTACACACAGTTCACTTGCAGTCTAGCAAAGCTGGCTGGTCTCAAAGAAATTTGAGTCTACTAACAGCCAGATGAGAATAACTTTTGAAGTTGCAGTGAAAAGCAGCAAGGAAATAATACTTCCTCTGTTGCACACATACATTGCAAGCCTGCTACATGAAGCAGATGCTTACTTCTGCATTTGAAGATTCTCTTCTCTAAAATGAATGTAAAGATTTTCTGAGGTAGCTGAAGGTTTCTTTTAGTAAATGTATGTTTGAGGTCAGAAAACAGCTTAATGCATTTACTTGCCTTTGTCCTTTCACTTGTGACTTCTTTATGTTCCTTTATCACTTTGTAGTTATTTGAAGTCTCATAACATTTTGTTGTATTTGAGATTTTGCTACCGGGAACCATTTCTTATGAGATTTGCCCAGAGCTTTGCAGAATGCATGTGTGTTTAAATGATTTATTACACTTTTAAGACATTTACACTGGCTGTGTATGACTTGGGCGTGTCACCGCTGCTCTCTTTGAAACAAAATGTTTGACATTTCTTGCCTATTGTGTTGAATTAGGTTAAATAAAGTAGTATCCTTCAAAACTGTATGCTTTGATCTTCTAGAACAAGATTTATTCTTCCTTTCCCAAAGTGTATCTTGAAGTGGATACATGCTTTGTCAAATCCTCCTTTTTTACATTTTGCCATCTCTCCATGATATTTTTTTTACTTTTGCAAGTGACTTTTTTTAATGTAGGATCATCTTACTTTTAACCATTGAAGTTTTAGGTTTTTACCATCTGTAGATTTCACCTAATTGGTGAATGTAGCCATTATCCTGCTATGCTTACACTCAGATCTTACTTTAAGTCTCTTCTGTGTTTTGGGTATATATACATAGGTCATACTCCTTTCCTTAGTATTCTTTTCTTAAGAGGCTGGTTACTGGCTGGATATGGCAGGCACGTTTAGAATGCAGCTACAAAACAGGTTGAGCATTTCATAAGGTGCTTAGAAATTTAACATGGTTCTTTTATGCCGTGGACCTGGTATTGGAATAGTTCATTGTCATAAAATGCACAGATACTAACGTTTCTATGTGTTGTAAATGTCAAACTTGTATAGTGTGAGTTCAGAACTGCCTGGGTTAATTTTGAGTCTTCAACCTTGGAATGAACAACAGTATTGTTGACAAAGTATGATTTCAGAAAGCCTTAAATCAATCAATACATACATTTTTATGTAAAAAGATGCCACCCATATTTTAGGCAACAATACCTTTTTAACAACAACAAAAAAAGAAATCTTTAATAGTACATATCAGCCTGCCAGAAAACCACAGAAGTCTCTTCTATATCTTCACTGTTATGGGAAGTTCATGCAGAGTCTTTTCCAAAGCACCTTTCTTCACTTGGCTTAGTTTGGAAGCTTAAAAACTAATAGCATAAATAAATAAAAATTCCAAAATACAACTTAAAAAGGATATTAATCAAATGTATTTGGTTACTTTCTGCTGTAAGCTGCCAAAGATTACACCTGTTTCCTGCTATATCACCAGTTAAAATGAGTGATCAAAGATAGTTTACTTCACCTTTCACAAGCTATATGAGGGTATATTTAATTTTTTCCAAACTAAGTACAAACTAAGTATAGTTTCTCTGATTTTGCTTAAGTATTTTTCAGTGTGTTAATTTATGTAAACATGATAATAAAGCATAAATTAAGTTGATTTTTTTTATACACAGGTTTCTACAATCCAAGAACTTGTTACTGGTTATGAAGCCTCTTTGAAAACTTGTGACCTTTTTAGTACATGTGGTAAGTTTCTATGGTCTTATTAATTACACTATAATTACTAATACTGTTTATGGCAGTTCTCAAGAACTGTTAAAACGCTGATACTTCTTGCAAGAAAATAGTTGTGATACCTTCTAGTAAATGAATGCATTACAAGAAATATTAGCTGATTTCTCCGAGCTTTTTTTTTTGTGTTTGGTTTTCAAATGCGGTCTTCAGCCTTACTGTAACTTTTTCCATTTTGTTGCAGAAAATGGAGAGAAAGAGCCCCCAACAACACTGCTTTGGGTTCGGTATTTCTTGGCACAGCACTTTGACAAACTTGGCCAGTGTTCTTTGGCCTTGGATTACATTAATGCTGCAATTGCAAGCACTCCAACATTAATAGAACTATTCTATTTAAAAGCAAAAATTTACAAGGTAAGAAGTGAATTTGGATGCATAGAGTACTTAACTTAAAAAAAACCCAACCCATCTAACTGGTGTGAATGTGTGGATAGTATTTCAGTTAGCAATGGTTATGGGCATTGGTTTTCATGTCAGTTTCTTTTTGGGCACTGTTCTGTCAGGAAGAAAATGAAACCTCTTTTGTTTAGGTTTTGCAAAGCAACTTACATCAAATTGTCATTCTGAAAAAATCTGAGGGAAAGAGGGGAGCAAACAACAATGCCTTTTGTTATTTCTGAGGGAGAAGTACCAGTAACTGTAGATTGCAGGAGTTACTCAATAGCAGGCTTATACTGAAAGTGAACTACTTAATTTCTCCCTAATAGCATGTAGGTAACCTCAAGGAAGCTGCCAAATGGATGGATGAAGCACAGTCTTTGGATACTGCAGACAGATTTATCAATTCTAAATGTGCTAAATACATGCTGCGAGCAAATATGGTGAAGGATGCAGAGGAGATGTGCTCTAAATTCACAAGGGTAGGTATATGGCTTCAATGAAGAGAGGCTTTGTTTCCCTCTAGCAGTTTATTTTTCACCCATGTAACTTGACCAAAATTAGAAATATCTTTTATTAGTGTCCATTTTCAGGATAATGCTCTTACACTTAGTGGTAAGTAACTATATAGAAGCATAGAACGGTTTGAATTGAAAGGGACCTTTTAAAGATCATCTAGTCCAACCCCCCTGCCATGGGCAGGGACACCTCCCACTAGACCAGGTTACTCAAAGCCCCAGCCAACTTGGCTTTAAACTCTTCCAGTGATGGGGCATCCCCAACTTCTTTGGGCAGGCTGTCACGGTGCCTCACCATTCTCATGGTAAAGACTTTCTTTGTTATGTTCCAATCGAAACCTAGCCTCTTTCAGTTTAAAACTGTTACCCCTTGTCCTGTCAGTACAGGACCTGGTGAAAACTCTTGTTTCTTATAAGGCCCCTTTATATATTGAAAGGCCACAATAAGCCTCTCCCTGGAACCTTCCCTTCTCCAGGCTGAACAAGCCCAACTCTCTCAGCCTTTCTTCATAGGAGAGGCGTTCATGGCCCTCCTTGGGACTTGCTGTAGCAGGCCCGTGTCCCTCTTGTGCTGGGGGCCCCAGAGCTGGGTGCAGTACTGCAGCTGTATAGACCCAGTAAATACTGCAAAAAATGGTTGTTCAAAGGTAGTCATCCAGAAGTATTTTTTTATTGCCATACTTCTATGTACCTCTTTAAAAACGTATCTGATGGATACCTTGTTTGCCAAACCTGCTGTTTCCCAGTAATACCATCTGAGCTAGCTGCACAGGAATGTGCACTGTATTCATTATGATTTAGCATTAACATAAATTAATTTTTACTTGAACATTTCATTCCTTTTAGCTAGTACTACAGACAAAAATTTTGTTAAAGCAAATCCTATCCTTAAAAGATGGGGTAAGCACTTTAAATTATGTATTTTTGACATGGAACAAAATTTATATTCATAAAGGCCAGATTTCTGTAATATTTTTGTAACTAAATATGAAGACAGCTGCTTGATGTGATTTGCTGGAGCACATAAATGAATTAGGCTCCTTAATTCTTCTTAATTTTAGGTATGAAAACACTTGAATGTGAATCTGAGCTGTCTAGATATTTCTAGGAAGGACTAAAAATTTGATTACTAAAACTCATTGTGTATGCATGTCGGAAGCATTAGAGCAAGAAATACAGAGCTCTAGCATAGATATTGGGATAAGATAGGATAAATCTGATCCTAAATAATTGTGTTGTGAGTTGAACTGGGTTTTCTTTCTAGTGTAAAGACTGTTCTGAAAATTTGGTGGCTGGCATTCGCAATATGTGGAATGTGCTTCCAGTTTGTTTATTCTTTATCTAGAGCATTGAAACTATAGAGAATAAATCCTAGGATTCTTTCTTGTAAAAGTATGACGTACAAATCTAACTTCATTTATTTAGACTAACAAGTTCTGAGAAACTTACAATTATTCATGCTATGTGATAAAGCAGTAAATATATTAGTGGATTTTTAGACTAGTAGATGCCACTTATCTGACAGGGGAAAAAAGAACAAAAATTATTTACTGAACTTAGAAAACAACATTATTTTCAAAAGTCTTTGCCTCCAAATTGTAAAAGTAAGGCTGTGTATACAGCATGAGTTAATCTTAAAAATCTGAGACGCTAATCTTGTTCAGATAATTTTTTTAATCATTTAAATCTATTCCTTTCTATCTTGCGGCGCATAGGGTATCACAAGTATTATTCTCAGTCTCTGGGTGGTTATATCCATTTTCTATTGTATTCCAAGTAGTTGAAGGATTGATTGTTTCCTACTAATGGACTGAAACTAGCCATAGTTGAAAGAAGCAGCTGGTAAATTATAATAGCAAAAAGGGATAATGACACTTATTTCAGGAAGGAACTTCTGCTATGGAAAACCTAAACGAGATGCAGTGTATGTGGTTCCAGACTGAATGTGCTGCAGCTTATCAAAGGCTAGGGAAGTATGGTGATGCCTTGAAAAAATGCCACGAAGTAGAAAGGGTAAGTAGGTGCAAACACCATCAATTTCTTTCCCAGTATTTCTCACACGCTAATGAAGATATTTGCTGATGTAATCAGCATGACTTTCTTTGCATATAAAGTTTTGCGTACAATGGTTTTCAAAAACAGGTTAATACTTGGTGATTTACTGTAATAGATAAGATGTCATCCCCTAGCTATTATGTGAAAAAATTATTATTTGAAGTGAAAAGGATTCAATATAAAATATTGTGTCTCCTAACTATACAACCATTTGTACACTAACTTTATGCTGTCTTTTGCCAATTGTTTTTTTTTTAATCAGGTAATCACATTTCACTTGGCTTTTAAAGAGTGCCTAAGTCTTTTAACAATCACATTATAGTTTTTGTTAACAAAGTGAGATTTTTGAGTGGGTTTTTTTTTCCTACTGAGAGGTTCCCTTGGACAGTCAATATTACAAGGATATTTCTAAGCCTGTTAAATATTGTCTGTAAATACCAGTTGTGACTTTATTTACCTCCATCTAATTAAAAAAGTAGATTAAGCAAGTGCTTAAGAGTTGTGTGTGTTTTCTTTTTTCTTGAAGCATTTTTTTGAGATAACGGATGATCAATTTGACTTCCACACATACTGTATGAGAAAGATGACTCTCCGTGCCTATGTAGACCTTTTGAGATTAGAAGATGTGCTCAGGAAACATGCCTTCTACTTCAAGGCTGCTCGATCAGCAATTGAAATCTACTTGAAGCTCCACGATAATCCTCTTACCAATGAAAGCAAAGAACAAGAAGTGAATTCAGGTATCTAGACCATAATGGAGGCTCATATGTGTATGACGCATGTAAAAGCTTATTAGCTAAGTAAGTTATATGCTATAGAATAAATGAGTTGTAACATACACAATTTTTTCCTCTTTTCTGTTGTGATTTGATAACTGAGGAGATCGTGGATAACAAGCTGGAGCTTTCTTAATCTTTGTTCTTCTGTCATCATATTGTAAAACTAGTACATGAATGAACCTAGCTGTAGTCGGAGTACTTGGGGAGAAGTGGACTTTGAGAATATTAAGAGGAAAAACCAAATTCAGTTCAGCCATTTATCCGTTTGAACAGAAGATAAGTCATTAACAGATAAGTTAAGAAACAGTGGATAGATTTTGTGGGAAAGCCATCTGAATTATAGGAATTGAATTTAGATCTATTGTATTTAATTTATTCCATAGTAATACAAGTTAATGCTGCATCACATCTTGCCATTTTTTCACACAGCTTCAGGACCAAAGAATGCATGGATAAGTGTGTATTAGCAAAATTAATACATTTAGGAAATGATTTACAACTATTGTTAAATGGAAAGCAGATTCTCTTGGGAAACCAGTGGGGTGTGGCTCAGAAAACTGAGGATTCAATGACAAATGAGTTATGAGTTTTTTTCCCTTTAAGATAAATAGTTGCTTCTCTTTTTGTGGAATCGCAGCTACTGTCAGCACTGCAGTGGCTGTTGCCTAAAGGGATGAAATCGATGTCTAGCTCTTTTCCCACATGTCAAATGTTTTTCCCTTTGCAAAAGTTAAACATGCCACTCGATATTGCCAATACAATCTTACCTTTCATTCAGAGGTGGATAATAATTTTTTCCTTATCTTCCTGTGTATAATGAAGCACAGATAAAAAGAGACACATTTCACAGCACAGTTCAACTTGCATCTTTTTTTTTCTCTCCAATTCTAATTTGCTTCTGTATATAATGTAAGATTGGTGTGTGACAGAGGATCTTGATAGCAATATGTCATAGAAGTGAAGGTGGGGAAGAGCCTAAGAAGTTGTTAGTTCATTTGCCTGCGGTACATTGGGATTCAGTAGGCTCATCCACAGGGGAAGACAGCACTGTGTGAATGGGGTAAAAAGAATGCTTACTTTTCCTTTCTTCCATATCTCAGAGTGGTGGCTGGCCCCAGCAGAGAGGTCATGGTGCCACAGCCGCAAAAAAATGCATTAGTCCCTCAGTAGCCCATTCTTCTGTTCCTTGCCACATTATTAGCACAAATTCTGTTCTCAGTGAAACACCACAGTAACCAGAGTAGAAACTACAGTATTATTCTGGCTAAACTGGTCAGGTGAGTGTGATAGCAGGGAAGGGAGAAAAAAAAAAAAGGGTGAATGGAAAGGCTGAAGGCTCCCCACTTCTATGTGAGCCTGTAGGAAACCATATTTTGTGTGTTCTGCTTCTCATGCAACTGTTAAACCTTCTTGGTTTATCTAAATGCTAGTCCAGTCTAAAAAATCTGAATACAGCAACCAGCCTGAGGGTTCATATAATGGTCCTGCTAATACAAGAATATTTTACCTCTCCTCACCCCAAACAATATCAGTTTTTGCTTGCGTCCATTTAGATATCCCATGGCATTTGCAGAAAATCAATGCAATTATCATGGCTGTATATTGTTCAAACACTAATGAAAGACAACAAGCTTGTTTTAAGACGGAGAGTAAATCTGTCTGGACGTTTCTAGTTAGCACGTGAAGGAAGCTGAGCTACAGTCAATATGGGAGCTTAGTGTTACCCTTGAAAGCCGTTGCCTGTTCTCTGAGGTAAAACCTGTCATAGATGCAACAACTTCCTGTAGTTAACCTTTCAAATAGTTGAGGTTTCTGTAACAACTATGTAAGAGAAAATACACAAGATCAAGTGTTGTGTTATGCTATAAATAGTAATTCAACAGTAATTATGGACTTAGTAGTGATGATAGTCTAGCAAGTGCTGATATGTATGAAAATTGCTGTAAAAGTATGCCATTTTGATATGGGGGTGGAGCTTAGTGGCATGTCTGAGTGCTGTTTGAGAGAAACAAGACTTTAAATACTCTGTTAACAGAAGTTATCTGTTTGTTACCTTAATCTGTAGAAAATCTCTCAGCCAAAGAATTGAAGAAAATGCTTAGCAAGCAAAGAAGAGCACAGAAGAAAGCAAAACTTGAAGAGGAAAGAAAACATGCAGAAAGAGAGCGACAACAAAAGAATCAAAAGAAAAAGCGAGATGAAGAAGAGGAGGAAACTAGTGGGCCCAGGGAAGAGCTAGTTCCTGAAAAACTGGAAAGGGTTAGCATGGTATTTCATATTAAATTCATGTGATTTATCATAAAAAGCCTATAATCTCGTATTACTACAGGTTCTTCTAAAAGAATCTACGTTTTTTTATAAAATCATTTTTGCATGCAAAGGTACCTTTTTGTAGTCTATTTACACTAACAAAAAGTGCTACTTTTCCTCTAATAAGTCAAAGTTCTGTATTAATATTGTTACTGTCTTTAAATATTTTTTTCAAGCAGTAGGCCATCCTTCATTAAAATAGATACTGAACAAAAAGGTGGTTCTTGCCTGAATAACTGCTTTTCGTATAGTGAATAGAGAAAAACGAACAGAAATGTGATTGCAGTTCACAAAATTTGAAGACATGAGCCAGTATTTCTCTAAGCTTAAAGAACTGTCTCCTTTATCACAGTAACTGAGAAGTTTAAGCTTGCTGTCGAAGGTGGCCGTATTTAGTTTCCTAAATGCTTAATTATAACACTGAGTACATCACGTAAGCAGTGCCAGAGTTAGCCATGATGTTGTATTTGTCAATGTGAAATCATGAGTAAACACTTCGTAATTCAGAAAGCTATCTACAGTTCACCTTTGGCCTCTGATTGTTTAAATGTTCTGAATAACAGAAACTATCCCTGGTGTTTTATATTTGACATTTATGTTAAGTTTTAAATTTCACTGTTTTTATTAAAACAGGTAGAAAATCCATTAGAAGAAGCCATTAAGTTCCTTATACCACTTAAGAATCTTATCGGAGATGACATAGAAACACATTTATTAGCATTTGAAATATACTTTAGAAAAGGTAAAGTACTGTATAATTTCATTTTTGTTCTACAAAATTTTAAGCCTTCATTGCTGCCTGTGTTACCTGAGCATAGCCTAAAATGGTCTGGAATAGATACTTACTTGACTGAAGCTGGGGTTTGCATCATATCCAGTAATAATAGGGGAAATAGCATTTTCATTTAGCCACTCTTAAAACAAGCAAAAAAACCTAAGAGCAAAGTAAGCTCTAGTATAAACTAATAGATGCTGCAGAAAGACATTTGCAGTGTGATCTTTAATTATCTAGGGGAAAACAAAGCCAGATAGATAGTAACATCATCTATGCAGTGTTCCCAGAATTCGAGCAGTAGGATTTCGATGTTATTAAGCAATTTGGATGGGAAAAATTGAATCACCTTCCTAATTCTGTTGCCTTTATAATTCTGTAAAGGTATTGATGTTTCTAATGTTAGTACTAGATTTACTAAAGAAAACAGTAGTTGATACAAAAAGTTCTGTATTCTTAATCTTGGTATGTTTTTGTTTTTTCTCCTTCCCACAGGAAAGTTTCTGTTAATGTTACAGTCTGTCAAAAGAGCTTTTGCTATCAACAGTAATAACCCATGGCTACATGAGTGCTTGATTAAATTCTCTAAAGCTGGTATGTGTGTGTAGGAAGTACATATGTATGTAAAAAGATACAGGAGGTTATATTGTACAGGGCCATAACTACATATTTTTGTAATGCATAAATACTCTTGAACCACAAACTGATATGAAGAAAAATAAAAATAAATGGTTTGTTTTCCTTGGTAATACCCAAGAAAACACAGGTGGTGCTATGCAGGGTACTGTTTATATAATATATTATACTCCCTTCCTCCATTAATCCAGCAGGTGGACCAAATAACTAATTTTGGCTAGATTTCATAGAGGAGTAGGTGTTCCAGACATCCTTGACATTCTTAAGTTTTAAGAAAGTAAGTGGGAGATATGGGAGAGAGATTGACTAAAGCAAAGTATCCATTGTGAACTTGCAGCAGAAAGTTTACATGACAGAGCACCCTTTATGAATGTTTAATCTATAAATGCATCAGTAATGCTGGTGTTCACCTGTTTTGAACTGAAATTTGTTTCGTGCCCAAATTTTAAAAATGGGAATTTTAGCAGTGATGTTTTTGGTTTCACATTGTTTTCTACAGTTGCTTAAATGATTCTTTTTGCTTCTCTCACTCTTACCTTGCCCCCCTTCTAGTATCTGACCATAGTAACCTCCCAGAAATTGTGAGCAAGGTCCTAACTCAAGAAATGCAGAAAATCTTTGTTAATAAAAACTTGGAAAGTTTTAATGAAGAATTTCTCAAACACAACGCTACCTCCATTCAGCACCAACTGTCAGGTTTGTTTAACTTTTTAATGCTTTTGAAAAGGAAATTATTTAAGTGATTTAAATCCAGAATCTTTATCTGCAGTCCATAATTCATACATAAATTCCAATGAGCCAGAAATTCACATGTTTACATTGGTATTTTTCTGCCTGCTTTTACCATGTTAAAAAAAAAAACACCTCGTTCACTTTTTTATTAGATGCATAAGGAACCAGCTTCTTATCTCCGAAAAGCGCAATCAAACCACCACAGATATTCAAGTATGGAAGCACTGTCATCCCTCCTGTTGCAGCTTCTAGTTTTGAAATGATTAGAAAATATAAAATGAAAAATCCTATGTGTTAGAAGCAGTGCTTTCCCCTGTTTTCTCATCAGCTGGAATGTCTCTGTTCCTACTCATAGCTTTGTCATGTAGCAACAGCATCAATAAAAATATCATGACAAACTTGTTACGCTACTTTTGCTTTTCTGCTTCATGGTCACCAATGAAAATGTTGAAATATGACACACACTATTTGTGTAGAAGAGCTACAAGTAGCTGTTGGAGGTAAGTCAAAGGAAGTTGGAATTGAAATTTGTCATGTCTACTGATTACAGAAAGCTTTGGAATAAAAATTGATGTCACCTGAGAAGCTAGTAGAGGAGAAAACAAAGCATCTCTTCAGCTGTTAGGAAGCAAAAAATAAGTGTAGATTTATCAGGGACTTAAAGTACTTTGAACAGTACTAATCTCACCTAATTGTAAATGTTACCCAGGGTCTGTCCAGAATCTCTGGAGAAAGTTAGCTTCAGAGCATTGTTCATCTCTCTTAAAGGAAGGTTAGGGAACTTACCCCAAACTTACAGACGCCATTAAAAGATCCCTGTTTCAGGACAGCATCTTGAGAGAAATACTTGCACCCCTTCTCTTGTGAGCGGGCTCAAGATTTGGGAAGTCAAGTTCAGATATCCCAGCAGGCAATTGCTCCTGATTTTTACAGATGTGTTCTTCCACTCTTGCCATTGTAGAGCATCTAACTGGATGTTTTCCAGGTTCTGCTTTCTGATACTCTGTTATTATGGAAAACAGTAGAGTCACTTTGTCATAGTAATTGTATAGGCTAAGACTTGTCTACATCATCAGTGCGTTTGAGAAGAACCCAAGCTAGATCACTGGCAGTAGTAGCACCCATGTTAAGAGAGATGTCAGGGACCCCTTTGAAGAAGGTGAGTCTTCATGTTCAGTGGAGGCAAGGGGCTTAAATGTGTAAAACCTCCATAGAGTGAGTCAATGGACATTAGGGTCCATTGATTGCTGTGATCCAACAGTGTATCAATTTACAGGCAGTGGGAACAAATGTGGGATTGGGATTTTAAAGTGAAATCGGGGGTGAACTAACCATAGACATGTCCTTGGTAGCTTTAGGTCTTCACCTATGTGTCAGTCTTCTGTTTATGCTGAAACAGGTTTGAAGTGATTGCCTTAACTGCTGTACAACTTATAACTTCTTAAATGGTCATATTTAATTCAAGTTTGAAAATTTAAAGGTCTGAAAGACCTAAACTTTAAGTCTGAGAGTACGAATGAGTGCTTTCTTAGCTTGAAATGATTATGAGTAAAAAAAAAAAGCAAATTTTAATCCTTTTTCAATTTCTGTACTATAGCCTCCCTGACTTTAAAGAAATGTAACTAGGTTAAGTTTAGTAAGTCTTTTGACAATGATGACTTGAACACAAATATATTCAGTCTAGCAATTCATTTTCTGAAACCTGGATACAACAAGCAGTAAGAATGAGGAAACTTTCTTTAATTAGGAAAAGAAATTTAATAATTTGGGAAATGAGTTGAGCAAGAGGAGGCAATACACTCAGAATGTGGGGTCTTAACTTTTTCAGTAAAACAATTTCTGAAGCTTTTTGTTCTTTATAGTAGATTATGTAATGAGGTGTGTCTGGACTTTGTATTTGGGAAAAGGAAAGTATATGAAATGTTCATTGAGATGAGATTTTAAATTAAGGCAGCTATGATATGAGGAGCAGTACCGTATTTGGCAGAGATGCCCAGACCAGTTTTGATAAACTGTTTGTGGTCTGAGAAACTGCAGAATTCCTTCTGGACTGTGTTCCACAATTGTTTTGTAACTGTGTTCACTTATCTCCAGTACTTTTCAAAAGAATTCAGAGTATCTCTGAGGAAAATGTCCATTTGTGGGATGGATTTCATTTAGCCTGCTGATTTGAAGAGCTTAGTCATCAGTATACTCCTTGTGTGTGTTTCTTGACTGACAGATCTTCGGTGAAGTGAGGCATTTCAGTTTTGCAGAAGCAAATCTCCTCTGTTACTCAATCCTTATGCTTCTAATAAATTTCAAAATAGCTTTATTTTTGTTAGTTTTAAGTTTTAAATAAGGGAGGAAAATACGGTTTATTAAAACTTGTAAGAAGTTCTAATTCACATTGATTTATAAGGTGTTGGATTCTGTGTGCCTGCGTATGCGGTATAGCATTTAGGAACACTATCTAAATGTTCTGTTCTTTCTTGTGATAAGGTGCAAAGATGATGTATTTCCTGGACAAATCAAGACAAGAAAAAGCAATTGCTGTTGCTACTAGATTGGATAAGAACATGAGAGACAAAAATGTGAAGGTAAAAGATACAGTATTTAAAGCCAAAAAATGTGTGGGATCTTAAATAATGTATGCTTAGCTGTAGGGTAACGTACATGCTTCATTTATCATGATAAATTAATATTATTTGAAAGGACAAGGTTTCAGGTTTCTTTTTTTCCCCTCGGTAACTATAAGATATCCCAATGCCAACAGAGAACTTGTTTGCTCAGATTAGTATTGTTTAACAGTATGTCTTTTTAGTAATAAAACAATTGTAAATCACACTTATTAACTGTTACTTTTGTTTCTTTAGACATTAACAAAGGTTTTTGAGGCGCTGCTTGATGGCAGTTTTGGAAGCTGCCACACTCAATGCGAAGAATATCAAGCAGCATGTCATAAACTGTTTCCTTTTACGTCTGCCTTTATGCCCGCCACAAACGAGGACGATAGCAGCATTGCGTCTGTGAATCATACAGCCATTAACCATGATTTGCTGTCTAATGAAATTTGAAGTAGTGTGCGTGAGTTAAACCTACATGCACACACGTATACAAAACTCTGACTCATTACATGCTGGCTGGATACAGATCAGGGTTACTTTTCCAGGTTGTATTTTAATATCTTTAACAGGTATAAAACAAAATATTTGGATAGTTAAATGAAATGGAGTATGCTATTAGCTATTTTTTTCTCCCAACAAAAACTGCCAATATTTATGTAAACATTATCCTTAATCAGCATTTTTCATGTTTATACTTGTACAGTTTTAAGTCTTTTAATAATCCATCAGCCCTCCCTCACAAAAATTATGGATGTTAAAGACTGCTTTCACATAAGTGTCGTTACATATACAGATAAATGTGATCATATCTTGTTAATAAATTATCATTTGAGCATTTTTAGCAGATTAAGACTGAAGTGCTGCTTGAATTGTCTTCTTCGTCTTTTACTGTTCTTTAGGGTTTTTTTCTGGGTTTGTTTGGGTTTTTTTTTTTGTTTGTTTGTTTGTTTTTTTAACCCTTTGGTCAGTTTGGTTTCTTTTGAAGCACAGTGACAATGAAAGCATTGGGGTTTGCATGTTTTTGTCCAGTGTGTGTTTTATATGGAACCAGTGTTGATGGATATGAAGATTAGGTTTGTGTAAAAAAAAAAAAAAAAAAAAGAAAANAAACTAAGGCTTTTTGAAAACTATTCTATCTACCTTGTGTTCCATAGCTATTGTCTCCTTAAGTTCATGGTCAGCTTATCATTTTTAAGTTTGAGTATCCTGAAGCAATTCCCTGTGAAAACATAATGAATTTGATACTGTTGTTCATCCTTTGTTCCATCTTCCCCTTCCTCCTCTTCCTTCTGGTTTCTCCCCATCTGTTTACCTGTTGACACTTAAGTTGAAAAAGCTGCTCCAATTTAGGGCAAATGCATAAGGTACAGTAATGGGAAATACAGTTCTTCTCTACGTCATAAAAAATTTACTGGTAAATTTACTGTATTACCTCCATTAAAAGTCTTAGTTGTCCACTTATGACCAATACTCCGATACTTCTCATAACTAAATACTATTGCTTTAGGTGCTACAAAGCAAATAGTATGTAAGGAGTATGTTTTACATTTTAAAAACTACTAAAGGGAGCACAAAGAGGCTGACTACAAATCACAATGAACCTTTTTCTTACTTTGTGTTCTGGTGCATTAGCTATTAAATATACAACACATCAAAATGGAAGTCTGAATCTAATATACCTATTTAAAGCATAGTGTTGCTGGACAAAATGGCTACACATGACAGCTTTACATTCTATAAGAACTGCTATCAAAACATAACTATACTGTGGCTTGTACAGAAAATCTGTTTTCTGGAAATGGCAATGGAATCATTCAATCTCGGTTTGTTTTTATTTCACTGCAATGTAAATAATTTCAGTAATATTAACTAGCCCCTCAAAGGCAAATATAAGTTCATGAAGAGGGGATTTTATTAAGACAAATAAACTGTTCTAATTAAAACTCTCCTTTGTGTGTCATCTGTTTAGATTCAAAATTGTTGAATGGAAAACTCACTGTAAAATATTGCCAACATATGTTATGCTGTAATAAATTATTTTGTACACACTTGCCTTTGGTTTGGAATTTTTGAGTATTTATGGACATCAAACTTCAGCCCACCACATTTTTTAGGTTTTTTTTCTGTTCAGTTGCAACATTCACTGGTTTAATGTGAACTCTGTAAGTAGTTTAAAAAAAAAAAAAAAAAAAA